>JAJMIE010000032.1:0-155396 GCA_030575195.1 Sugiyamaella boreocaroliniensis
GGAGAGTAAACGACATGTGATTGTGAGGGTCGCCGCCCAGATCATCTTCAAGCCACGACACCGTGCCAATCACTGCTGCCCCTGCTCAAAAAGCAACCGACGCCCGACGCAATGCACCGCGCACTGAGAATTTGTCTGGGCTTGTTCCCTGACTATCGTTTTTGCTTTTGTCCACATCGGCAGTTTCGGCTGCGTGATTCTAGTGCGTTGCTGTAGATCGTGGAGCAATTTACGACTGCACAACCGCGCAGATGTTTTGTACAGTCAAAAGGGCCGAAATAATAACACTAACTTGCGTTGCTATCACCCAGCCTTGGGCACCACCTCCTAGACGTACCACCAAACCTACCACCAAAAATTCCTGCCTCGTTCGCTGTATTGTTGCTGTTATTTTCTAGCCAATTTCCCCTCCCTCTCTCCTACCCCGTATGTTTGTCCTGCCACCTTGGCACTGCTCCTCCACTAGACCCCAATTTCTTTCCGTTTCGCCCCTAGACCCACTTTGCTCTAGTGGCTCTGAGGCAGCAGATCCTTGACTGCACCTGTAGCTCTCTGCACCGCTCCATTCTGGGCCTCTCTTAACGGAGGAGGCACTGCACTTGCACTTGCACCGGCATTGCATGTGTTTTTGGCTTGCCCCACGCCAGCCCCGTTAGGCAATGTCTCCCGATCCCTGCTCCGCCCTCAACAATTTTTTTTCTCGTCGCCAGCCCCGCCCGCTACCGGATCGCCCCCGCTACCGGATCGTCCCCAACTACCCGGCCGAGCTGTGTGCCCATGCCAGCCCACCACACTGGAAGGGCTGTGCCGAATCTATACTCCCGGCCCCCACAGGCAACACAGGCCAACCACAACTAGTGCAATTAATTAACTTTTTCGGCTTCTCCATTGACCCTCAAGCACGGCTGCCAAGCTTACCGCGCGGGCCATCCCGAACGGTCTAGTTTAGTTTATCCATTATCGTAGACTATCTTACCATTTAGCTCAACGCTAGACTAGACTATACACGGCACTATCAACAGTGCTTAATCGCAAATCGGCGTTCTTTCTTTAACTTGACCCTCCTACTACACGGTGTCGTCCTCTCTAATACTGGGACTTCCCACTTTGAGGCACGCTGGGTTCGGGCCCCTACCCTGGATCTATCTCAGGCTCTGGTACCATTTTACACTGACTGTGTCAAATGGACTTCCCCTGTATCTCCTCTACACACACTAACCTCACCGCAATGTAACATTGCCTCATACCACCACTTGATCTAAAAAAATCCGTTACAACTGTGCTTCTCTGCATCGCGCTCCACCAAGATGCGATGTCCGCATCTCCATGAATTGCCTGTTTAGGCCCTTCACAATTACTTTGCCCCTACCCTGATGCGTCAACTTCACCTCTATCTCCCACGAACCTCACCAACTTCGCCATCAGTGAGGTTCGAAGTCAACATGATCTCGAGCTGATCCCTACATATAAAAGGCCTTCCTTCTGCACCCTGCCTCTTGATTCCTATTCTTCACCTAGGATCGCCTCTCCATGCTACGCTTTGCCGCTTCGCCGCGTACTCCTTTAGTGCGCCCCTTGGGCCTCCTGAGCGTTAGCTTCCCCCTCCGCCTCGGTCCCCTAGTGTCTCGTCGCGCCGCGCCATCGCAGCCCTTGCGTCTCTCATCCTCCTTCGTACTTCGTGACTACCAGAAAGAATGCATCGATGCCTGCTCAAAGGCCTTTACGAAATATAACCGCGTGGCCGTCAGTATGCCCACTGGTAGCGGAAAAACTGTATGTTTAACTACTTACTCCTCCTTCTGTTGCTCCTAACACACAGGCCACCTTCCTCCAGCTTCTGAACTACATCAAGCCCACCGACGACCGCCGTGTTCAGCACATCATCGTCGTGCCCCGCAAGGAAATCGTCGAGCAAGTGTGTCGCCATGCCCAGCGCCTTCACCCAGACAAGAAGGTTGCCATTGAGATGGCCAAGCAGCAAGCTCCTTCTGACTCGGACATTGTCGTGGCATCGGTATCTTCATTGTGTCGTGAGTCGCGCTTGAAGCGCTTTGATCCAGCTCGTGTGGCTTCTATTATCATCGATGAAGCTCACCACGCTGCTGCTCCCAGCTATCGCAAGATCCTTGACCACTTTGGCGCCTGCTCTGCTGACTCTCCCATCAAGGTCATTGGCTTCTCTGCAACGCTGTCACGCCACGATGGTCTTGCACTTGACAAATCCTTTGACTACATTGCCTTTCACAAGGATCTGCCTGAGCTCATCCACGAGGGCTATCTGTGTCCCATTAAGTTCACCACTGTTCTCACAAATGTGGATTTGGCAAAAGTTCGCAAAGCTCGCGGCGATTTTGTCACGGCCTCGTTGGCCCAGGTCATTGACTCTCCTCCTCTTAATGAGCTCGTGCTCAATGCCTGGCAGTACCATCCCTCCAACTCAACTCTCATCTTTTGCGTCGATATCAACCATGCTGAGAACGTGGCCTCTGTGTTTCGTGATGCGGGAGTCGACGCTCATATTGTTACATCCAACACCCCGCCAGATGTGCGCCGTGACCTTATTGAGCGCTTCTCAAATAGCGAGATCCCTGTCCTCGTCAACTGCGCCATTTTCACTGAGGGAACAGACATCCCCAACATTGATCTCATCATTCTCGACCGCCCTACTCGCTCCCCTGGTTTGCTGATGCAGATGATTGGCCGTGGACTTCGTAAACACGAATCCAAATCCGTCTGCCGCATCATTGACATGTTTGGAACGACAGCGAACGTGGAAGGTCTTGCGTCGGTACCTATCCTGGCAGGTCTCGATCCTGACACGGTTGAAAAAGTGTCTCCAAAGACCGTGGCTCTTGCTGGCAAGATGCCGAAGTCTTCGCACCTTCCTGAACCTATTGTCAATGTATTCTTGGAGAACTTTGACAGCATTGAGGAGCTGCTCGACGCTCGACAGCACGGGACGGCATCCAACGGAGTGCCGGCTGCCCAAAGCCGATACAACTGGATCACAGTTAATAAGCGAACTCACCTCCTCATTGCCGACGGCGGGTACCTGCGTCTATGCCTGGCTAAGGGCAAGGGCGATCCCTCGTACTCTCTGTACAAGTACCGACCTGCCCTGCGGTTTGACGACGATGCGTCCTCGACCAACAACAACCACATCCGTCACTACCGTCAAACGCTCTTCACAGGCCAGCCCAGTTTCAAGGCTGCCCTGAATGCGGCAGATCTTGTTGCTGCTCAAATGTTTCCAAGCCCTATGATACTTCGCAACGCCAATTGGCGCTCTGAGCAGATATCCAAGGCCCAGAAACGCGCCCTAAATCGTATCCTGAGTCGAGTAACTAAAAATATCGACGAAACAGAGAGTATTATCTCTTCTATGAACAAGGGCCAGGCTGCTAACCTCATCAACCTCCACTCCGTCGGTTATCGTTCGCAGCTTGAACGTTTGGTCGCTCCGCAGCCTGCCAAGCCGCCAATGCCGACCCCACCCCCGTCTTACCAGCCTGTGCAGGTAGGACCCATTGCCAAGTCAGTAAAGGCAGATCCACAGCAGAAGCAGCAGCAGCCGTCGTCTTGTGTGTGAAACCTAAGGAGATTTAGAGTCGTCACCACTGATGCGGCGCGCTCATTTAACTCTAACGGTCTGATCCGCCCGCATTCGCATCCAACATCTGCTAATTTAGCAGGCTTTATTTATTGAAAATAGAAGCTCACCGTCATATCATCTTCTTTTGGCTTCCAGTTCAGCTGGTCATGTCACATTTCGTTAGGACTGCCGACTCACGAAGACCTGATCTTCCCGACCTGCCGTCGTACGTCATGCGGTCAGCTCAACACAAGCCCGATGACGACTATGACAGCTCAGATTATTCGGGTGAGTCGGAAGATACTAGTTCCGATTACCAATCGCGTCCCGCATCTTTGCATCTTCCATTCCCACCCCTCGTAGCCCGTCGGTACCGGAAACCCAGACGACTGACCCTGGATCCTTCTCATCCTCGTACTGATGTATTCCCACTTTCTCCGCGCTCACAGGCTCCTGAGCAACGGTCTCCGCTTCCTGGTATCCTGCACAACTCTATGCAACCGCTGCCAGCGGCTGATTCTGCCACGGCCAGAACAACGACGGTGGAGTTTGACAACGACGATAAGGATACGCAAATGTCAGCGCGGTCTCGTCGACGCTACTCAACACTTCCCGGAAATAGAAAGGCCAAACACCCTCCAGGAATGGAGCCAGGTATTGACATTCGCAATACTGAAGTCATTCTTGATACTCGAGGCTCTGCTGTTACTATTATCGACTACTCACCCACATCTGTTGACACTGTGCATGTTGAAGTATATCCGGGAGTTGATTTGAGCACTGCCGAAGTGACAAACAGTGAGCTAATGAGCATTCTCGAAAGTCGTCCCGAGTCGTCGAGAGTTCGCTGGATCAATGTCGGTGGTCTTTCATGGGAAGTCATCTACGCAATTACAAGCTACTATGGCCTCCATAAGCTCGCAGTTGAGGACATGGTAGATATACCACAGCGCACGAAAGTCGACGAATATCCTACACACACGTTTTGCTGTCTTCCACTGCATCGCCTTGTCACGAGCCACCACTCACAAGCTCCAAAAACTAAAAAACCTGCACTGTTTCGGTTCATGTACAAATTATTTGGCTGGCCAGATGCTCCTGAACCAGTTAATCCCGTACATACGAAAGAACCAATCGACTCTGGTGAATCTCTCAGCGATCGCTTGGCAAAACTACCCATGCGTTCCATGTACCAGTGGAATAATCCTGTACAAACAACAGCATCAGATTACCTCGAAGCACGCCGGTCGCTTTCGCATTCGCAGAAAAAAGTTGGTGTCGAGCAGGTATCGCTGTTCCTCACCAACCAAAGCACTGTCATTTCGTTTTTTGAGAGATCTAGTCAGGATATTGAGATACCCATTATTAAACGTCTCAACCAAGGCTCGACGATTTTGCGCGAATCTTCTGATGCGTCCATTCTTTTACAGGCAATTATTGACGGAATCGTCGACCTTCTTCATCCTATTGTTAAAGAGTACCGCACACGCCTCGATAAGTTGGAGGTTGATGCGCTACTTAATCCGTCCATGGAACACACACGCGATCTCCACCTTATCCATGCCGAGCTTACAACTCTCCGCAACAACATTGCACCTATCACATCACTAGTCAATTCGCTCCGCGACCATTCGGAGCGCAAGGACCTTGACAATGCATCTCTGTCTAATGGAGACTCTACCGGCAGCGCAAGCTGGGAATCAAGTCGCAAAATGTCGAGATACGCATCTGTATACCTAGCAGACGTGGCCGACCATACGCTTTCCTACACACAAGACGTGGATATCATGCGGAACAACGCCCGTGGTATGATTGATCTTATCTTCAACACTATTTCGATACAATCAAGTGATGCAGTGAAACTATTGTCGCTTGTAACGGTTGTATTTCTGCCTCTATCGTTTCTAACAGGGTACTTTGGCATGAACTTCACCGAGTTCGATTCTCTAAATCATGGTGTCGGCTACTACTGGGCCATTGCTGTACCCTGTGCAGCAACCATGTCAGCATTCCTTATGTACCCATGGGCATGCGACAATGTACGTAAAATGCAGCAACTCGTGCAAGCTGGCCAGCGCGAGTACAAGACGAGGCGTCGTAAGCAAGCTAACCGTGCATCACGCGTGCATGCAAGACAGCCGACAAACTTTGTATAGAGCCATTAATAATTTTAATCGAGAATCTCCACAAGGATCATGGAGTTTTTGAGCTTTGCTTCCTCGACAGTCTCATCACGGTGGTCAAGCAGACTACGGCGATCACTTGACAGTGAAAAATAGTGACCAGAAAGTTCTGGGATCGAATGCTTTGCGTAGGCATAGATGTTACGGACAGGATCCGACAAATTAAACCGTCTAATGATTCGTGCTCCTGTAGACAGACGTAGCTGAATGCGAGTAGTAGTAGCGGGGTCATTAGCAGGCTCGGGCAGATCTTCGGGGAAGATGGAGGCGAAAATATCCTCTTCAGTCATCTCGCCAACATCATCATCATCCTCGGCGACGTCCATGGCACTAGAGGTAGATGCTGGGGGCTCAGACTTCTTCACAGTCTTGACGACCTGGACATCGTCATCAAACTCACTATCTGCGTCGTTGGAATGTACAGACATGAAATCATCGTCGTCGTCGCTCGAGTGTGTATGCTGGTTTCCTAATGACCGACGCATTGCCAGTTCAATCTGCTCTTCCTCTGTCATATGGTCAACATTCTTCTCTTTAGGAATGTTTGCCAGCGGGTTCTGGTGGCCTCTGTCGAGGCTGAATGACGCAAGGAAGTCGCGCATGTCCTCTACAAGTTCAGACGCTGAGGAAATCTTAGACCATACCTTCAACTGCTCTCCTGTTCGTGGATCAAGAATGGCAACATGGGGGTAATCTTCAAATGGATAGTAGCCGGAATACTCTAGACCATCTTCAGAGTCGCTCGAGTACTGTAGGAACACAAAATGGTCGCGGACGGTTTGCTTGACCTCTTTGTTGGACCAGATGTCGCGGTTTAACACCTGGCATGCAAACTCAGAACTATTCTGAATGTTGATGAGAATCCACTTCTTGCATGCGACAGCGTCCTGCTTTGCAGTTTCAAGATCAACAGGTGTGATGATGTCAAATGGAGGGCGGAACAAGTTGGCCAGACGGGTAGCATGCCGCGACACGCGCGAAGTACCAATTGTCTGCTCCAAAAGAGTATCGCTGTCGGCATCCTCTTCGTCAAGAATCTCAATATCGGGTGTCTGTTGATTAAACACACCAATTGGCGCTCGAGACATTCCGGGAGTGCCTCGTCGTGGGAATGGCTCGAATACTGGGTCAACAAGACGCTGGGTCACGGGTTCGATACGCTCGCGCACTGGCTCCGGCTGGTTGGCATACTCGGCTTCTTGCAGGTGCTCAGCATACGAAATATCGTCTGCGCCTGTGGCGGGATGCGGGCTGGAAGTAGCGGTTTCGGTTCGCTGCTGGCTCTCGAGAGATGCACCGCCAGACTCGAGATATAGCATAATCGCTTGTTCTAGGTCATTGTCAGCCACCGCGAGGTAGCTCTCAGCGAGACTTGGCTCTGCCGCCGTCACGGCACAGAACTGTGCAATCAGGTCCGATTGGTCCATTGAAGATGCAGGCAACTGTGGCGAAACAGGGTGTGGTTAGACTATAGGAGAGAGAGAGCTCATATTGCGGTTTGGGCGGAGAAGCGGCGAATATGTAAGCCAAAATATTCGCGTAACCTGCACATAGCTTCACATGAACGCGACTAGGCGACGTGCAGTTGCTGGACGTCTCGTCGAAAGTCTTGGCCGGCGTCCAGGACCTGCAGTCGAGACTTGGCTCGATCACGTTCTTGCTCGCGATTACATCTCTGTCGATGAAGATGCTGTTCTGGAGCGGTATGACGGGTAGGTAACAGAGTGTGTGGATCATTGCATCGCAACTAATTAATACGAGACTTGTGGAGAAGTTCTACGTTATCGGACGCGAGGAGCAGTCGAAATTGCTCGAAGAGCGTCTTGAGATTTTACGACATGAACGGAAAAACGAGGTATGTTTACAGAGAATGGCGCATCGAATAGCCTCAGCTAACCAACTAAGCCTCTCATGCAGTGTCTCTACATGATTGCCGAACTATCCAACGATCCCAGCCATTTGCCTCTTAGCCTGGAAATTCAGGCACCAGAAAGAGTTGAAAAACTTACATGGAACGACATTGCGGGCGATGCTCCGTTTCAGGGAGATCATTGGGAAGTGGCAGACGATGACGGTACGCTGTCCGACTGGTCGGATGCCGAATGATCAGCACTACTACTACAAACTTAAACTTACACTGCCATTAATTGTAAAAATACATGGGCGCGAAAACTCATCATCTCGTAGCAGAGGACTCACTCCAAGTGGATTGGGACCTCTTCAATTGTGCTTCAATCACATAACCTGGTAGGTGGGCTGGTTGTTGTTGTTATTGTTGTGGGGAGGAGGAGGCGGAGGAGGCGGAAGCTGCTGACCAGGTCGGGCAGGACGGTAGCCTCCGTACTGCATCATCGGTGGCTGTCCTGGTACACCCTCGACAGCATGTGGATCGTAGTATCCAGGGTATGCTCCAGGGTATCCTTGGTACGCAGGCTGTTGACCATCATAGTACTGGGGAGGTGGAGGCGGTAGCTGCTGCTGCTGCTGCTGCTGAATGGGAAAACCGTACTGTTGTGACTGAGGACGCTGCTGGTGCAGAGAGTGCGGCGGTCGAGGCAGAGCCATACTCTGTTCTTGATGCTGACGTTGATCCTGCTCCGGCGCCTGTTGCTGTGCTCCTTCTTGTGGTCGCTCTTCCTGAGGTTGACCAGGCTGTTGCGACTGCTCATAGTACCCTGAATAGTACGGATACCGGTATCCAGGCTGTACAACAAGAGGGCCCTTTTGGGTTGGTGGGCCCTGTGCTGGCATTGGCATTAGGTGACGTTGATTCGGATCCATGTACCCGTAGTATGGCGGCTGGGCATAAGCAGCATTTGGCGATATGGATGCCATATGCTGAGGAGGAGGCGGAGGCGGCGGTACCAGCTGTTGTGACTGCGGTCCATGCGGTGGATGCTGTTGTTGCTGTTGCTGTTGTTGCTGTTGTTGCTGTTGTTGCTGTTGTTGCTGCTGCTGCTGTTGCTGCTGCTGTTGTTGGCCTAGCGAAGCAATACCGGGAAGCTGCATCATCGGCTGTCCCCCTGGCGGGGCTTCGCCCATTGGCACAGGCTGGATATATTGCAGTTCAGTCAGGGGAGCACTTGTCTTGATACGCGGCGTACCATCTTCTTGCTTCTTTTGTCGACGCTTAGTGGGTGGAGCAGGCTCCATATCGTCGCCGGCCCGCTTTGAAGAGCTTGCGGACCGCTTTGCCTTCGGAGATCTGGGGTAAAACTGCACCTGCTCGATAGGAATATACACGCCATTCCAATACTGTGGATAGCCTTGGTGATGAACATTGTTGTTCTGATCAACAAGCCATTGCGGATTCTGCATTTGCATCTGGCGGTGCGGATCAATCTCTTCCTCGACAGCAACAGTCGGGACTTCTACAGCAACAGGGGCCTCAACGGTAGGCTCCGGTGGTTGTAGTTCATATTCCTCCTCGACATAGGCTTCACGCTGCTGTTCCTCGTGGTACTGCTGTTCTTCTTCGGCACCATCGTAGCCGTCGTCACCAAATAGGCCCTGTTCCTTTCCGGAGCGAATGATTTCGAGATCACGGTCGACCTCGCGCTTATCAAGAGGTGATACCTCTGCGTAGGTCGACAGAGTTCGAGCAGTACGTAGGTTTCGACGCACAAGTCTTGCAATGGAAGGACTTCGCAGCAGAGAGCGGTGGTATTCGCGGTCGAGAGCGCAGATCTGCTCACTGACCTTACGGATAAGCTTCTGCTGCAGGTCGGTCTTGGCGCGATAAAAGTTGAGCCACACGTTACGAACCTCACCAATGGTCACCTTTTGGATCATGTTCTTTTGGTAGTTAAATGTCTTGATGGCGTTAGCACGCATGCGAGCAAATGCTTCACGCTGGCGATCAAACAAGCGATCAAACAGCACAACGTCCTGGCCATCCCGGATAGCCGACAGAATGCGTGACGCACGATCGGAGCGGGCCAGAGCTAGTTTCTTAGTGATATCCTTGTACTTTGCGGCGAGCTGATCTTGTTCACGGCGGATCAGATCAACGTCTGCGTTAGATGGGTTCACGAGAGGGGAGGGGATTAGACATAAAGTGAATGCCATAAACAAGAGGCGCAAGGAGGAAGGAACAAATAATGGCACAAAGCTAAGAGAAGAATAGCAGTTCAATGGGGCTCACCTTTTTGAGAATCAGGTCCTGGTGTCGTGGATCGGTCGTCGGCAGGAGGACTACTATCTTCATGCACAGATAGAGCGGGGTCGACAGGTTCTGGGGTTGCATCCGAGGGAGCTTCGCTGAGGTTCAGCGTCGGATAACTCGACGAGTCTAGGTATTTTGTGGCAGATATACTTGGCGGTAAGACAGGCGAGGATTCGGCAGGGTTTGACGGTTGCGAACTCGCCGCGGCAGCAGGAGTGCCATAGAAGGATGACGAGTCAAGAGGTTCAGCATTACGAGCGGGGGGTAGCGGCGACGAAGCGGGACCAGAACCCTCATCTGCCGACGCCTCGGCGGTCGTGGCAATAGCGGCAGCTGGAGCCGAGGCCGCAGCGGTGGAGGCACCGTCGCTACTCATGGTTCCAGGAAGGGCAGGGAAGGGATGATGCACAAACTAGCAGGTGTACGCACACACAAGGCCAAACGGTACTATGACAACGAGGTCCAGGGCCATGAATTGAGGGCACTCAAAATGTGAGGATGGCGCGAGCCGTGGGTAGCGGGCTCGAGTTGCACAGAAGGAGCTGCTTGACGGGGTGCGAGTGACAAGCAGGTCGAGGGCAAATTTCAGCCGGGGGGCAGCAGTTGAGAAAAAGCGCCGCGAGTATGGGGGAAAACGTTGTTAGCGGTTTGTTCAGTGCCTAGCAGGCAGAGATAATTGTGCGGGGTATTAGAGCGCACGAATGACCCAGAAATAACGGCACCCAGCGATAGCGGACACACACGGGAGGGTTTTTTTGGCGACAGATGCTTCACCAGGCGGGGGGTTACGAGCGAAGAAAAAGGCCGATCCAAATTGACAGGAAATGGCACTAAGACACACCGCTCAACGCACGGACACGGCACAACAAGACACGAGCACAGAACAAGCACACGCAGCAACGCTGGCTTTTAAACACGCAGTAGCAAAGAGGCCAACGCAAAGACCCGCGCAGGTGCAACAAATGGTGGAGTCAAAGACCTGCAGGACTAATCAACAGAACCGGCTATACGGGGCAAGGGCGGACCCAAAAAGCAACGCGTGCGGCTATCGCTGCCTATCTGGGCATAATGTGCAGAGGGGCAGAGACGAGGCGCGGCGAGTAGGTCGGTGTAAAAGCGTCGTAGAAAGAACAAATTCAGATACTCTGCTATGTCGTAATGTCTACAGCAGATTCACCCTCTTCATTGGCCTCTTACCCCCTCCTCTGCCTGCTACTATCGAGACAGCCTCACCCGCCGGCCCCGCGCCCTTGCCCTCTGATCGCAGCCCGCATGTAAATCGGGTCTGCCGCACTTGTTCCCCCTGTCCAGCGAGAAGCGACGCACGGCCGAGTCTAGCCGACGGTTACCGTTACCGGCCTGGAGGGCACGGGACCGCAAAACAGCTGCCAAACAGCTATTGGCGGGCGTTTACAGGGGCCGTGAATTCTGTCAGCACCTTTGAGCCGACGGCACCGTGCCACCCGGAGGCACGGCCAAAAGCGCCACTCGGCGACAACAGGTCCTTGCGCACGGCTGAGTGAGTGAACGGCTGAGTGCAATTTTCCCTTTTCCTCTTGACACTCTAAACCGGCTATTACTGCTGATACTTCTCTCCATCCTCTCATCATGGATAATATAGCGGAGATCCAGGAGATGGTCGCTGACCTCGACGACCACATCGACTCGCTGTCCGACGTCCTGGAGCCGTTTCTAGCCAAGGAGCTGCCGGCGCTCGAGGCTGGTAAAGATCCGCTCGACCACGCAAAGCTGTACATGTTCCTCGCCTATGCTCTCAACTCGGTTCTCTTTGGTAGGTGATGCCTCTCTTAACTACTGTCACTCCCTCCTGTATTGTTTTACTAACTCAGCATACCTCAAATCCACTGGAACAGACACTACGAACCACCCTATAATGCGCGAACTCGACCGCGTCAAGTCGTACATGGCCAAAGTGAAGGAGACCGAGGCCAAGGCCGACGCAAAGCGTCCACATGTCGACAAAGACGCTGCTGATCGGTTCATTCGTAGCGCTATTGGTAATAAGATGGAGAAAGCGAAACCAGAAGCTGATGGCAACACGGAGCAGCCTGAGGCCAAGTCTGAAGCTGAAGACCCGCGCCCCAAGAGACGCCGACGTGCAAAGTCCCAAAAGTGAAGTGGACAACTACTTACCCTGGTGTCTTGGTGAATTCCAGGTGTACTTGATATACTTTGACACTGCCAAGTGGAAGACTATTTATTGTAATATATTTGCATGACTACAGCGCTGTTTCAAACTGCGAAAACTGCGTTGGGAATATAATGATGTCACTGATAGCGCACAAGTGGGCAATAAGCATAGTTGTGTATCTAGTAGTGTTCGCTTCCTACATGTTCTTGACATATTTGGCCATTCATCAGCGCTAGCAGCTGCTCGGCCAGCTCTACTCATATTGTGCCCATGCCCTTATCTGATAGCCGTGCTCAAGATAAGCTATAGCTAGCGTACTATATTAATGCTTGTCTAAATGACTTAAAAAGAGACTTATTTCAGTACTTTTATATTAATTGTACATCATTTTATTGATCAGATACAAGTTAGTAGTGGCGGAGGTTCACGGTGGTCTGCTTGTATCTGTCAGCTTTCATTTTGTCGCTTGCTCCCAGATTCCATTCCTCTTTGAGCTACCCTCACATGCTACCAACGACATACACAGATGCTACTATTACACAAATTACGAGAATTCTGTATATATACTTCTATTGTTGCCTCACATCCTTCCCTTTGGGCGTGGTACCCATTACTATGTACTCTTCTGATCCCGCGGAATCGTCTCACCAGTCGAGCCGAGACCTCCATCTATACGGCTATACGTACAACTCTCGTGACGACTGTTCAAACGAACCAATACTACAACTAGCACTCGTCCAGCTGCCATTAGTCAGCTAATATCCATCTGTAACTGTAAGATTACTGTTTTTGCGTCTCGTAACGAGCACCGTATAGAACTCGGCGCAAGACGCAGAGGACAGAATAGCGACAGCACACACGCCAAATACCTCGTTTAACTCTCGGAACTAACCTAGATCCAGGATCTTATATAGTTCATTTTCAATATCCCCACGCCTTTCACCTTTGTCCTCTCTGCTCGGCCACTCTGCCACCCTTCCCTGCTACCCGCGCAACTACCCCGGATTGAACCCCTAACCATCGGCTCGTACCTCGGCCGTACGTCACGACTGCATTTTGGTTTCTACACTTCAACCTCGCGAAAAACCATTCCAAAGTTGGTTGTTGTACGACAAGCCCCTCTACAATATGTTCCAGGGACTCTACGACTTTGGCAAGCGCCACCGGCGTAAATTCTTTGTTGCCACTGGAATCGTTGCCGGTGGCTATCTGTGTGCTGATTACTTAAAGAACAAGTTCTTTGAGCTCCAAGATAGATTGGCCACGGAGCGCGCTGCACGCGAAAACCTCAAGCGTCGCTTCGAACAGAACCAAGAAGATGCAACTTTCACTATAATGGCACTGCTGCCGACCCTGTCGACGCAGATTCTCGACAAGTACCCAGTAGAAAAGATCACGCAAGAGCTCCAGTCGAAGCGAACAGAGCGTCTTGCGTCGACAGCTGCTTCGGCTGCTGCTGCCATCACGCAATCGGGTGAGGAGACAGGCATGGCCGACTCAGTACAGACTCTGCCAAGCGAATCGGCCGACTCAGTAGCCGGCTCGACCTGGTCGATTGCTGAGGGTGGCTCCAAGAAGTCAAAGACCGAGCTGTGGCGCGACCTCAAGATCCACAGTGTGACTCGCATCATCACTCTCATCTACGCGAGTGCTCTACTTGTCTTCTTCACGCGTCTACAACTCAATATTCTGGGACGCAAGAACTACGTGGCATCGGTGATTCACATGACAGAGACCCGCAAGCAAAAACGAGGCTCGTCCGAGCTCCGTGACGACGTCAGCTCCCTTTCTGGGGCCGGTGTCACTCTGCCCACGGATGAAGAGCTCGAGCGCCTCGCCATCGAGGAAGAGGAGCTCAACATCAATCGCATGTACCTCACTTTCAGCTGGTGGTTGCTCAACAAGGGCTGGGTCGCGTTGAGCGAGCGCATCGAAGACTGCGTCGTCGAAGTCTTTGAGAACATCAACCCGCGGTCTGATCTGAGTCTTGCAGATATCTCGGAGCTCATTGGACGGGTACAATACAAGATTGACCACCCAGTCAGCGTGCTGGAAATCAACAACTTCATCAACAACTTGTTGCCTCCTGCAGAGCTCGAGTCATATGTACTGTCACAAGCTCCAAGTTCGGTGGATCACCCCCAGCAAGACGAGGTCACGGACCCGCTACGTAAGCTACTCGACGAGACGTCGGACTTCATTGAGTCGCCCAACGCTGTTGACTGCATCCAGCGCCTCGTCCACAGCGGCCTCACGGTATTCGTCAACAAGCTGGCTAGCATCTACCCACCAGGAGGTGTCGATGGAGACCCTGCCAAGATCAAGCTGGCCAGCATCCTTGCCAATGTGACCCGCCAGGCGCAGGTCATCTCGGCTGGCAAGCCCTTTGAGCCCAATGAGTACATCGAGACGATGATCCAGGTGCCGGAGCTCGACGGATTCAGCGCCCTCGTGTACTCCAACTTCACGGGCATCGACAAGTCCGCATAGACAGTATGTAGCGTAGTGGTTTGTTGGCCTGTCATGTCTATAACGTAACTGTAATGAAGACTAAAGAGGAAGTATGAAATGATAGGCATGTAACTTGCCTAAATGGGCAGGACAATAGAACTTGCAGCTCAGGGGTAAAATACGTCGACGCTAGCGTGACGTTCTTCCTATCCACATATCATTCTTGTTTTAATCTTTGTATTTTACAATCAACGATGATTCAAGATGAACTGACTCCGCTGGTTGAGTCGCAGGCGTACTTTGACCGTATCGACAAGCTGCCGTTGCGCCGCCGCCCCGGTGTAAGATCATACACACCACAGCAGGGATCACCTAATTCTAAGACAGATTCACTATTTGGCACCATACATCGGTGTATGCTCGCTTATTCTCAGCTCGTGAGTACTTAGTACCTATGTTCTTATTCATCGGTTTTCTAATCCAGTATGGGGCCTGTGGCCCTGGGTGTGTTGAACACACTTGTTTGCAGACGAACCTACATGTCCGGAGATCTCGACTATGACAGTCCTGAATGCCGCTCTTCAGAGGTTGAATCACATCTGTCAGTTTTATACGCATTTGGCGCCCTTATCAGCGGAGTTTCTAGCCTGTATTGGACACCGGCTCTTGCATCTTTGAGTGATAGAATTGGCCGTAAGCGTCCCCTTCTTGCTATTCAATGTGTCATGGTGATGGGTCTGTTGACGAACCTGATCATGTACTACATGTGGACATCTGTCCACTGTTATTTGCTTCTTGCTGGTAGCGTTTTTGAAGGCATGGCTACGCCTACACTTATCTATACGCTTCTATCAGCGTATATCTCTGATTCGGTGAGACCCGCAAAACGATCTGTTGCCCTTTCATACATGTTTGCATTGACTGCACTGGGAAGTTCGATCGGCCCGGTTGTGGGTCCATTGGTGACTGGAATAACTGGAAGTATTATCGGCGCTCACTACTGCTTCATAGCAACGATTGCCGCCTTGGCCACCGCCGTGTATTATTTTCTGCCAGAGTCCGCAGACCCGGATCTCATGGAGCTCGCTATGATGGAGCACAAAACTTCAGATGCTGCCCATAAATCCGGTCTCCCCAAAGTCGTCTCTCGAATCAACGTGCTAAGACCCATCTATGACATCTGCACTATTGCAAAGGAATCGGGCTCCAAGAAGACGAACATCATTGTGCTTGTTGTTATAGACACAATGTACATCATCATCAGTCTTGGTACAGCACAATCTTCGATGCTGTACGTCCAGTACAGCTTTGGTTACTCCCTCCAAGAGATCGGAATGCTCTTCGGTGCCATGTCTCTCCTTCAGACTCTTCTGCTGGCGGTTGCAGTGCCTCTTCTGTCGCTCCTTTTCAAGACTGAGAAAGCTCAAGAGAGTCTCACTACTGAAAGTATCTGGTTGCTTAGAATCTGTAATGGCCTTGAGACAATGGCTCTCATCCTCTGTGGACTATCGCGAACAAAGACGGAGATCGCTCTCGCTATGGCTTTCAAGTGTGTGGGTGTTATAGCACGACCCACCATGTGTTCTGCAGCATTGAATCTTATTCCACCAGAGCGAGTTGGCAAATTTTTGGGTGCTCGAGGAGTGCTCGAGACTATCATTGGCATGGTCTCTGCCGCTTTTCTCATGTCTATATACGCTCTAACCAGTGAATCGGCTCCTGAAACTGTTTTCTACGTAGCAGGTGCTATTTACGCTGCTACAACCCTTATTTCCCTGGCATTACGTCCAATATAAACCTCAATTAACTCCACGTTGTGAAAGCACATTCTTAACTTTGAACCATTGGAAACTAAGATCTATAGCTCGTAAATAGAGACTATATGTGGATCCATATATAATATATTGTAGGCTATTCTAATACCTTCTAAAACATCGAATTTTAAATTAAGGCACTATGGCCGAGTGGTTAAGGCGAAAGATTAGAAATCTTTTGGGATTTCCCGCGCAGGTTCGAGTCCTGCTGGTGTCGTCATTTTTTTGCAGGTTATTTCGCTGCTTCACTGTTATCACCTTGTAATACCCATTTTTTTTTAAAACTTTATTTGATTTGAAGATTCCAGATCCTTGACACATTGATGGCTATTCAATAACCGCGCTGGATAGTGCTTCACAGAAACAGATCATGACAGCTGCCGAATCAATACCATGGCGAAGCTTTCGAACATTGAAGCAGGTTCATATCCCGGGATCGCGTGCCCGTACAGGTGTCCTGCGCCTCTCACCGGCTGTGGATCCTATCTACACACCAAGCTTCTTGTGCCCAACATCTCGAGGAACGGTTCAGCACCTATCGCCAGATATCCTACAGGATCTTAAGGATCACGTCCCAGCTCTTCTTGTAGGGGCCGAAGACTTCATGGAGAAGTCTCCTAAAGATATCATGCTTGTGTCTGAAAGCTCTCCTGGAAGAGACGTCTTTTGCTTTCCACCTCGCATTCCTGTTGTTGTGTCGCCTCGACGAACGGCCCCTGTTCCATCTCCTCAGACTAACTTTGACGACAAAATCAGCGTCATGACATCTGAGGGGTTCCGATACATGCCCCTGACACTATACCATACTTTCATTACACGTCTCCATCCAGATCTCGTGTTTTCAGCTCCCGATATTCCAAACCTTTCTCCTGGCGGCGTTCCAGGAAACAATCGAAAGAGGAAGATGCTTATCCGTACTGAACGTTGGCTCAAGGAACTTCTGTCGCTTCGCGACTCGACTAATAGCCAGTTTGGAATCGTCGCTGGTATTCCACCTGGTGTACCTGCGTCTGAGCAGTCTGAATATCTAGAGATCATTAAAGAAAGCGCTGATGTGAGTGGTGTCACTATCTGGCAATCGGGTGCCGGAAGACTATCTGAGAAACAGGCTCAGTTGCTCGAAAAACGGCAGGCATCGAAGCGGACTGCAGATTCTGCCTCCTTTGCTACAAGTAGCTATTTAAATGCACTTGGAGACCGAATCTCCTCATTGATGGTATGCTACGGAAGCCCTGTGGAGACTCCTCACCGCATTCTTAACCTGGTTTCTGAAGGTGTGGACATGTTTATGGCGTCTGGGATTACAGAGTGTACAAACTCAGGTCTGGCTCTTGATTTCACGTTCCCGGCCAATGCTGAACATGCCGAGGTAGGATTCAACCTCTGGGATGACACTTATACAACAGATACTACCAGTTTTGGACGTGCAACTGCGGGCAAAGTTCCGTGTGAAAGCTACAACCGTGCATATGTCCATCATCTTCTTGTGGCCCGCGAGATGACTGCCTGGGTTCTTCTGCAACAGCATAACCTTGCAGTGTATAATGCATTTTTGGAAGGAATACGCAAATGTATTGAGAATGGCACGTTTGAAGCTGAACATGAGCGATTCCTGGAGGTGTACGGAGACAGTGAGAATTTTCTGGCGCTCCGTGACCAATTCAAAACGAAAGATTCGGCCCCCAAGGTTCGGGGCTATACTGTCAGCTACGCTGAAGAGGTAGCTCGACGGTCAGAGGGATCCTCGAAGCGACTCAATGACCCCACATTCCGAAAGCTATGAAGGGGTATAATCGAGCGATCTCACCTATTACGATAAGCGAATAGGTGCCGATGATATAATAATGACCTAGACCATTGTATAATTAGTTAATTTATAGATTTGTAATGCTTCGTTGCCATATAGGCCGGTGCGTCTGTGATCCCTCGACAACAGACATGTGCTTACCCATACCCTTGATTTAGTAGCATCAATTGTTATGAGCTTGAGGTAAACTAATAGCCTGGAGGTCATCAACATTTCAAAGGTTTTGTCTCGTATTCAAGGTAGATAAAGAAGCGTTGGAATATCTCTGTGTACTCAAATGTCAACACGAAATTCATGACGCTATCTACTTTACCGCCTCGCTATGTCAATTCCCTTGCTAGCTCCAAGCAGCTAGTGCAGCTATCAATATCGGACGACTCGAATGAATCAAAACATGTCACTGCCGCAAACTGCATACAAGTAGCAGGAATCCTTCTGTACGTAGACCAAGTTGTTATATCAACAGCTATGGTGCTTCTTCAACGGTACTTTGTGAGTAATAGCGGCATACAAGATGCTCATGACTGTCTAGCTCTCGCCGGAGGTGCGCTACTTCTAGCGTGCAAGTCGTCTGAAGGAATTATATCTCCGTCAAATATTTCACTTGTTGTTAACCATGTGCGAAACAATGCGAAGTTCGCGGTTGGTCTATCACTTATTGAATCTCAAGAACCCGCGCATCGTGTCGAAATCTCCGCTGAAGATATCAGTGCCGTCGAGCAACGTATTCTGATTGCAATTGGCTTTGATGTCAAGATTACTTTACCCTATAACTTGCTACTCTCGTACCTACAAGTTTTAGGGGTTTTGCAGCGGAGCACGGGTTCCGTCATTGCGCAGTTTGCTTGGGCTGTACTCAATGATGGTATCCGAACAAGCCCCAAGCTCATGGTAGTTCACCAACCGAACGTAGTTGCTGTGGCAAGTATTGTCATTGCTGCGACGCGCGCCAATGCCATTGTATCAGACCAGCCTGAGTGGTGGAGTCTGTTTGATGTAGATGGCGAAGATATGGGACACGCGATTCTTCTCATCACTGGCGGAATCAAACATGAGCAGGAACTTGGCGAATCCACCTGACGTGGTTTCGGTGTACAAAAATGTAAGTCATTGACTATAATGAATGAATGAGTGCTATAATTCATTTAAAAGTATCATGCAAAACGTCGAATACGACAGTCCTTCCTATATTAGACCATCTCGAACTGCTCCTTAAGGAGGTTGAGTCGGAACTCTGTGATGCGTATAACCTCTTCCAACTCCTGTCGATTGTATGAATCGAACCGGCGCTTAGAGTCCGGCTCCGGATGGTAGAAGGGGCTCTTGCGTAGGACATTTCTGCCTTCGAGCAGCTCATCGGCCGACACTCCCACTCCACTGACACGACTTCGGTCGTCAAGCCATCGCCACAGTTCAAACTGCTCCTCAAGTTTAATAAGGTCCATCTTATCAGTATCCATTTTCCGAGATCTAGTCACGAACAATGAGGCCAGAATAGTCGAAAGCAATGCCACGACACCGAGGACAATACCTGCAATGAGGAGGTTCTGCATGACAGCAGACAATGCGCGTCTCACCAGCGGCAAAGGCTTTTCCTCAGCCTTAACTTCCACAGGCTTGCCAGTTCCCTTCTTTCTCTTCTTCTTAGACGAGGATTTCTTCGATTTGCCATCACCTGCGCTCTTCTTCTTTTGCCCGCCGCCTCCTCTGCGCACGCTACTGTTAAGCTCTGCAATCAGATCCTTCGCCCACGTATTCTGACCATCTTGAGCTCCTCTTTCAATAGGACTCTTTAGCCAACTCTTACCGGACCACTCGATATGATAAGATAGCACAACACGTGTCGAGTTGTTGTCGGCCCAACAGAGTGATGTCTTCGATTTGGTCACGAAAGAGTTACCGCTGGGGACGTCAGGGGTACTAACCGACATAGTGGATATGACACACTTTTCAAGGTCCCATTGGTCAATTGACTCGGTGCAAATGCATTTTGTCTGTTTCGGGCCCACTGGCCCATTGAGCGGTTTGATGTAGTCGTAGTGCCGTACCTTCTTTCCATCTTCCTGTTTGAAGTCGGAAATATCTGATAACTTTGTGTTCTTCTGATTTTCAACAATGAATTTTTTAATCCAAGAAGTGTTCGAGCCAAAAAGCATGTTAGCCACTACTCCTAGCGGGGCTTTCACCACCTCGGAGCAGAGCTGCTTATCATTGGCATCGAGGGGTGGGATGTCCGTGGCAGGGTGTGTTGCAGGGCCTTCAAGAGGTACAGGCCAGTCACCACCGTCGGAAGAAGCTGCAGCAGCTGGTGTGTTATCAGCTTTGTCGGGTTTGTTAGACCTGGCAGTGTCTCCAAACTCCTGGTCGCTATCCAAGTAGTCGCTGATATTCTCACCACTTGATCCGTAGGATTCGGTTATGGACCCCTCATCGCCAGATCTATCCTTGCCATCATCGTCATCGTCCGATGACTCGGCATCAGAGTCTGAGAAGCCTCCGGCGCCACGACTGGGACGGATAGCGCTTCGTGCTGCTTGGTGTGGGCTAGATTGCTGCCAGATGCTGTTCAGGAAGTCGAGCACACTGTCTCGAGACACGAAGCTGGCAAAGGAATGTCTTGCATGCAACGTCTGGATCAGAATACCGTTGGGGAAGAGTCCAGCGGTGCTCTTCCGCTCCATAGCGACAACCTCATCGAATCCAATAATGAGGTTTGTGACCCAACCAAGGATGTTTGAGTTGAAGCAAATGTGCTTCTCAGAAACATACATACGGCCATGTACAAGGATCTCGCGGCTCAGCGCACAGCTGAAGTCATCGAGGAGGTAATCATCTGGGAGCACTGACTTGAAGAGCTTGTGAAACTCCCGGTTGCGTTTCTTATTGGCATAAGCGTAACCTGACACTTTAGGGTGACTTGCACGCGACCTCAGAGGGGTGATACCGTGAGATTCGACGGCAGACAGTTCCTCGTCATCCATGGACCGCGATTTCTTTTGCCTATTGGGAGCCACCAGGCTGTCAGAGCGCGAGACGTCCGCTGATTCAGGCAATTTGACCTTGTGCTGCGTGGCATGGAACTCTGGAAGATGGAAATCGTGAGCATCGGGGTGTGGGGAGCTGTTGGCCTGGGCAGTGGGAGTCCCAGTCAAGTGAGCTCGGTCAGCAGCTGCACCTGCAGTATCGTGAGAAGCGCCTTGGTTTTCATCCTCTTGACGCTGCTGGTCATACGTATCTAATGACAGCTCTCCCTGTCCCAGTGTGGAGATTGTAGGGCGGATTGAGACATGCTCAATCTTGACGTCGTCTAGGGGCCTGCGCGCCGAGTCAGAAGCAGGCGTCGACTCACGAGACCGCAATTCGTCCTCTGCATCAGCGAAAAAGGATGTATCCACAGTGTTCTCACCGGGATGACCAGTTTTGAGTCCAGCTAGCGATGTGGCTGCGGTCTGTGCTGCGGAGAAGACACTCGACAGGAAGTGTGAGGCTGGAGACGTCGTCGCGTCATCATGGTGGCCGTTGGTGGCGGCATGCTCGGAGCGGGACGCAGACGAAGAACCAGAATGGCTTCTGTTACGGCCGAAATGAAGCGCGTTTTTCGAGCTTGAGGATTTCTGGCGGGCCAGCGACACTGACGAGTCCGTGTCTTGGAGTCGCTCCGCCATCGTAGGTACAAAGGCCTAACTCGCACAGCGTTATAACAGCAATATTTGACAGTCACTCTGCTACTCAATCACACGTGGATGACAGTCAACTGGTTTGACGGATGAGAGATGCAAAAGAAGACGCAAAGCACGGATGGTCGGAGTCGGGTTTATTCCTACCGGGGCAGCAAGGACAGAGGTCCACAGTACCCAGTTTCGGTCCGTATCCGCCGTACAGCCGGGTCAATGGTTCTGTTTACCAGATAACAATAACGCCCGTTGTAGTCAGGCGACAGTAGAATGGAGGGGGCAGACGAATCCCGGTCGCTTTGTTTAGCTGCTATGCCAAGAAACAATGGCTGGGTCTAGATGGGCGTGGCACGACGCAGTTAGATATGGCTCTGCGCATATCCTAACCCCGCGATGCATCGGGGAGCTGGGGACGAGGAGCCGATAATACGACGAACACAAAGATTTGGCAGTTCAGTATAGAGCAGCGGACCGACGAAGATGCGAAGTAGCTGTGGAGGTGGTGCAATGGTGTATCTACGGGCGAATTGTCGCAGAGCTCTGTTACTCTCTACAAGTGCCGAAGTTCCCGAGTACTTGTACCGATTAAGCCTTCTACCAATGTGTAAAGGGTCTAGTTTACCTATCTAGCAACACAATAGGCAATAGAGGAGTGTGGCACATAAGTTTCTACAGACAGAGGATAAATTCATCACATAACATACGCGAGGGGGCTCGCGTCAGGCTATCAGACGCGTCAGTCGGTGCCCTTAGACTCGTCGAATCTCCTGTTTAGTCGGTTAGTCAAGGCTTCGTCTATCGGTCCTCAGCCCACTCGTTCTCGCGGCGGATTTGGGCCTCTTCCTCAGGACTGAAGTCGTTCTCAATGTTAAAAGTGTGACGAATCTCTTCGGGAGTTTTGCCCTTGATCATATTGGCCACCTTCTTGCAGCCGACATCAAGAAGAGGTTTAATATCCAAATAGTTGGCCGTCTACAGGTTAGTCAAAAACACGTCAGCAAATAGGTAGAGGCACTCACCAAAATAATCTCAAACAGCATCTCCTGGTCGACAGTCAGAAATCGCTCGTCCCACTCGGAAATGTCTGTGGATCGTCGTGATCGGTCGTTGCTGTCTTCTGGCGCGACATAGGGGTCGTCCTGGTGGTATTTGCAGTACTCAATGACTTTTTGGAGCACGTTTGACGACACATTACTCAGGGGTACTTCGGAAATACCATCTGACAGGTCTACGTTAGTTACAGGTGGTCCCCATACACGCTTTCGTAAAGGTGCTTACCATCGAGCATGTTCTTAATGACAATGCTTTTCTCGGCCACCTTAGTGTCTGTGTTAGACGGCTAATAGCCAAAGATATGTGTTACTTACCAACCTCGAAGACCACGTTGTCTGACGAGATGAGCTTAATAACCTTCGACATAGTGTGGTTTGATGTGTGGAAGGGCTGTCAGTGAGCAGTTCAGGCAAGCTTCATCAATGCCTGTCGTCCGGGTAACACTCGCACCTCCCGATTAGTATTGGTAGCATATGGCATAACCGAGTGGCATATACGAGTTCACACTTTCCTTGTTTGTTCTTTGTTTCATGCCCTCGTGACACTTGATATCTGGCACTGTTGTGTAATCAATGTGATTGTTGAGCATTCTGGTTGGAACTGTTTTAACCCGCAGATCAGCCACATAACTTCTGTCTCTCGGCATATCCGGGGTAATAGAAACAATGTCTGAGGATGTCAAGTTCTTCAACTATCACGAGTATGTGATGGTCGATAATCCAGCTGAGTGCGTGACTGAGTTCCCGAATCCCTACGTTCCACGGACGTCGCCGCTTTTTTCGACGACTTGTATCGTTCGTGTTCCTCGTATATATAACGAAGGTGATCCAACAACTGCGGTGCCGCAATTCTCACATTTCTTTCCGGGCACAGAACCAGCGGCGTACGTTGCTACGTCTCAAAACCCACTGTCATCTCGAAGCCGTCTTGCCGACTTCATTAGCGAGTCGCAGTTTCACGATATCGTGTCTACAGTCAACCAGATTTTGGCTGATGCCTACAACCCCTGGTCAGTGCGCAACATGGCTCGCAACATTCTAGGCCCATTGACTTTGTGGACAGCCGAGTGGCTGATTTCATCTAATGAGGAGCTCAAATTAGCGGAACTCGAGGACTATGTCAAATCGGTCAACGCCTCCTTTGATGAGCCTCTGCATCTCATATCACCACGCCGAACCGCTTATTTATCAGTACGTTCATTCATGTTAAAAAAGAGAAGAAAAAGCTAAACTGAACTACAAATGGTACAGAATACTAATACAGCTCGATTTCCAGGTGCCTGTACAGAGCGGCCATTAGTTTGCATGCGTTACAACAGAACGCCGAACACTCGGCGCAGATAGTACAGGAATGTGAAGACAAGCAGTGCCAGCACCACAACCAGCGACCCGCGTGTCATAACCTGGTAGCCAAGGTGCTTCACGATTCGGTCTCGGTTGTGCTGGCCAATCTCAGTAATGCAATCAACGTTGCGGCTAAAGATGTCAATGGCCTCATCAATGATCTCTCGCTTCTGCTGCTCGGAAAGAGCGCTGCGCGTTGCTAGCTCGTATCGCGTTTTGTATGTGACACGCAAGACTTCCTCGTCGTCGACCTGGAACCGGAACAGGTTTGTTCCGCGCATCACGATCTCATCAAACGAAAGACCCTCGACCTGCGGGAACATGCCTGTAGCCTTTGTGATGTTTGAGCGTAGGATCCGGCCACCAGCAAACAATGCGAGATACATGACATGGCCATATGCTAGTAGAACGTGGGGCTTCTCCTGAGCTACCTTTCTAATGTGGTTGACAAAGTCGATTTGCTTGGACAGTATAGGTGTCTGGAACTTGGACTCGTCGCCATGGTAGAAAAAGTTGAGGTCATCGGTAAGTGGCTGAGTGCGGAGAATAGCTGGGGTCCACACTTCACGTAGAACCTCGCCAACCTCCGTGTCCTTCTGCATCTGCTCGTGCCAGCACTGTTCAAACGTGTGGAACACATGATAGAAGGACTGGATTCCCTGACGGTACACTTTATAGTCACGTAGCGCGAAAACAATCTTGAGGTTGATGAGATTATTGATCTTGTTGTGCGAAGCGTGTGTCGCCTTGTTGATACGGTTAGCCAAAGCGCCTACGTCTCCTGGTAGCGGCAGGGCCTCGTTCTGTTGAAGGCGCGACTTGGCCATGATAAGACGAGGCGATCAGGTGATAAGAGATAAAACGAACGGAGGAAGACGTGTACACTACACCCCGGTAGAAGTTCAGACAGTAATAGAGCCAGGTGGATCAAACACTTGGACCAAAATCTAATAAACAATAACCAAATGACTGCGCGTGCCGAGATGCCCAATTTATAGATGTGGGACCAGCGGTTGGGGGTGCGGGGGCTAGGTCTCTGCTGCATGCGATCTTTTAGATGATCAGATAATCTAGAATGTCCCAATTAGGAAGTATCTGAGGGGGTGGGGGGCAGTGATGGGTAGATGCGGTAGGAGCGGTAAAAGGCGGTTGTAGCAGCTGTTCTATTAAACATAAGTAGACGAATGTCCCCTCAATACCTATCTTTTAATGATGCTTCACTGCAGTAAAGCCTATGGGCATGAACTACTCCCCCGCCAAGCCTTGTAGCCATTTTTTCTGGCCCAGTTTGGATTGGTTCTTGGCAGAATACAACGCGAATCCCAGATACATGCCACATGTGTGAACCAGGGAAATGTCATTGTGCATTGTGCATGAGCTTTACAGCACGCGCAGCTCCGGATGAGGTATCTGCCAAGCCTGGACATCGGCTTGCAGGCGGCCTATCCCGACGTTTTCGGATCACCGGCTCGTTTATGTCGTGTCACAACGTGTAGAAGTCGCGACACAGAATCGTACGAGCCATTGAAGGGCTAATAGCCCCATTGCCTGGGGTTTTACCCGACCGTTGCGTGACGCCCAGGCCACACCGTGTTGCACAGCATCTCGGCTCCCGTACCCTGAAAATTTCTGGCTCGTAACATGCACTTGTCGAGAATCGGAGGTATAGTACAACGACTGTCTGTTTCTACCTGCTATAAATCCAGTACTCGTCTGCTATCTACGTCTGCTCCATCACGGACTATCATGAACGGCGTTTTCGCAGTTAACAAGCCGACGGGCTACACGTCCCAGGACATAGTCAGTAAGCTCAAGGTCGAGTTCTCGGCTAGTGAGCCATTCGCTGCTGATATGGAACGGATCCGCAAGGGGTCTAAGCAGCGAGGCAACCCGCGATGGCGCAAGAAGGTCAACAAGGAGTTCATCAAGATTGGACATGGCGGTACGCTGGATCCGCTCGCTGAGGGCGTTCTTGTTATTGGCGTTGGAGACGGTACCAAGAAGCTGCAAGGCTACCTTGGTAACTGCAGCAAGACATATATTGCAGTGGCGCTGTTTGGATCAGAGACTGCCAGCTACGATTCGCAGAGTAATTGGCTCAAACGTACGCCAACAGGACACCTGACTGACGAGCTCGTCGAGGCCGTGCTGCCCCAGTTCCGCGGCGATATCAAGCAGATCCCTCCCATTTTCTCTGCTCTCCGCATTAATGGAAAACGTCTCTATGAGTACGCACATTCGGGAGAACCACTGCCTAAACAGATCGAGGCGCGTGAATGCCGTGTTGACTCGCTCGAGGTCGTTGGCTCTGGTCTACAGTGGGATCATGACTACGCTCATCCTAAAGAAGAGGCTTCCGAAGAAGAGAAGCAGCTGTACACTCGTGTCGACGAAACTCTAGCAGAATCAGGAGCACTTCCTCAACGAGTTGCTTCTGGCAGTCCCCGTGAAACTACCGGTAAAGACCCCATTCTGACCATCAAGTTCACTGTTTCGTCGGGAACGTACATTCGATCTCTTATCCATGACCTAGGCCTAGCTCTGGGCACCTCAGCACATATGGTGAAGCTGACTCGAGTTAACCAAGGTGAATGGGAACTTGGAAAGAATGTTTTTGAGGTCGACGACTTCATCAACAAGGACCCCGACACTTGGTCTCGTCCTCTAAAGTATTACTTGGAGAATGGACCTGGCCGAGACCTCGAGAGCTTACGAGGACCCAAGCCAGACATTGATTCATCGGAGGCAGTACAAAGAGAGGACATTGAAGCAGAGAAGCCCGAGACCGAGGACGAGACAAGACAAGAGGAGATCATTGAAGCAGAGAGGTCTGAGCCTAAAGAGACTCCAGCTAAAGAAGCCCCAGCATGAAACCCCATCGTGTCGTCCACCTACATCTACAACGTAACGATTTCACGTCTCGGTTCATCCCAAAAAGCAGAAGCTCCACGCTTCTGACACATGTGCATTCAAAATAAATAAGTGGCTGCAATAGCCAATGTCAACGGAACAAGCCCAGCCTGAATATTCAGCCGAGTTGCAGCACTAGGCAAGTAGTATATAGCGCCAGGATAGCTGCAGGTGACATCTCCATCATCCGACTGAAGTCCATAAGAACTGCCAAAGCCATTGTTCTGCTTTGGACAGATGAATCCGAAATCCGCAGGGCAGTCCTGTACAATAGAATAACAAAGTCCAATGCAGGGAAGAATTTCCTTGTAGCGGCCCGGTTTGACAACTTCGTTAATGAACGAGTTTCGTGACTCGCCTTCCTTTCGTGGGAGCAAATATGACGCATTGTTGGACCAGTCAGCGCAGCGGGGAATTGTGATAGCACACAGCCACTGTTTGTACGACATGGCGCAGTCATCGCAGCCTTTAAGTGGCGAATACGACACTTCCTCAGATGAATTGCAAGGAATAATCTGTAAGGACTTGGTGAAGTTGCCGTATCTTTCCTCGGCCATGTTATCGTACCAAGTACGTAGTGTTGACACGTTGAATGCGCTGGCATTACCAGGCACTGCAAACGCAACGTCTGAACAGAAGTCGAGGTCGTACACTACCTGGCAGTTCTCACCAGTCTTGGTGTAAAACGGCACTCCCTCGTAAACCAAGCCCAAGGCTGGCTGGGTCAAATAAGCAATGTAATTCTCGGATTTGTTAAGACCCGTCATGAACACCTGGCCCTTTAGCTCATTGCCCGATCCACGCGTTGTCTCAGTCATTACGGCGTTGTTCTGGTTGAGCAGCGCAGGTCCCGTGCTGATAGCACAGTAAGACAGCGACAGTTTGTTGTGGAGGCTAGGAGTATCTTCGTCAACACTCTTGTAAACAAACACATTGTAGTCGGTGATGTTTGTAGTGGGGTCACCGTTAGCATCGGACGAGTAGTTGCCCGTCACAAAGAGGGCATTTGCGAAATCCGAGTCGACCAAATATAGATTTGTAGTATTTGAAAACGACAGTGCGGGTTCTTTCGAGGAAACGACGAGTTCGTATGTCCATGTTCCTTGTGCAGAAGATGGTAACGCCGGCGCCACAAGGTCCACATAAATAATATTACTGGCATACTGTACGACAGTGGTGCCGGCATACCCCTGAGTCGTCTCAATGAGTTGTGTCGGTTGAGTCAAGTTCGTGGTATCTACGGCCATCCCCAACGACGACTGGGTTGACGACAGGTCGAACGGTACCGACATAAAGGGCTCATTGCACACGTTCAGTGTCACATAGAGCGGGTCGAGGTTGTCCGGTACAGGCATCTCATACTGGTGGACTTCGCCTGGATTGAGCACATATCTGAGCGGGACTCCATCTGTTAAGGGAGTTGACTGGGCGTTTGGTGGGCTGCTGAAAACCTCGCCAGACTGAACCTGCACCGATTCAGTAGCTGCTGCTGCCAGGCTCGCCAACAGACTGAGCCAAAATAACCCGAAGTCTAGCATTTCCACCCGAGAAAGATCTAAGCGATAGAAAAGAGGCTTTGAGCCCTTTGCACGGCCAATCTAGATGCGGGTACGGGTAATTTAGGGCAGGGGTGAAGCGCGTATGGAAACGGAAACGTTAAGGCGCGCATACGACACGGTTTAATTGGTAAACCATACGAGACGATGACGGAGGAAACGCCTATTTCGTTGAAGGGAAAGAAGGCTGTTGATGAGCAGGCTAGCGATGGAGATAACCTTCCTTGGTGAGCTGTGCATGTTTGGTATGGAATGCGTGGCACGCGCTAACTAAAGGATCGAGAAGTACCGACCGGCGACCCTAGACGACGTTACCGGCCATGAGAGCGTCATTGCGACCGGTGAGTGCAACGGCTACAAAGAGGTGCAATAGAGATTTGGTAGCTAACACAGTGCGCAAATTTGTTGAGGTGGGCCAAATCCCTCATTTGCTGTTCTATGGACCTCCAGGAACCGGTAAGACATCGACTATCATCGCCATTGCTCGCGAAATCTACGGCAAAAACTACCGAAACATGGTATTGGAGCTCAACGCGTCCGACGAGCGTGGCATTGACGTTGTGCGTGGCCAGATCAAGACTTTTGCTAGCACACGCCAGATCTTTGCGTGAGTGTGAACTACTGGTAACATGACATTGACTAACCCCAAGTAAAGGATTCAAGCTAGTCATTCTCGACGAGGCCGACGCCATGACGAACGTAGCCCAGAATGCGCTGCGTCGTATCATTGAGAAGTACACAGCCAACACCCGATTCTGTATTCTGGCCAACTACACTCACAAATTGAACCCTGCTCTACTGTCTAGATGCACTCGGTTCCGGTTCTCACCCCTGCCACGTGAAGCCATTTTACACCGTCTCCAGTACGTCATGGACGCCGAAAAGGTGAAGCTGTCACCCGACGCAGTCACCTCCTTGCTGGACATGTCCAAGGGAGACATGCGACGAGCCCTCAATGTTCTTCAGGCGTGCAATGCGTCAGTGGATCCTGGCGAAACTATCACAGATTCCGATATCTACGACTGCGTTGGAAACCCGCATCCGTCCGACGTCAAGAGCCTTATCCAATCCATGATGAACGAGGATTGGACAACGGCCCTGTCGACAGTCAACATTATCAAGCAGAACAAGGGTCTTGCTTTGGCAGACATTCTAACGGCCATTACACAGGAATTCCTTGAGCTCGACCTCAAGCCGGCCGTCCGCATCGAGCTCATGGATCGCCTCAGCGACATTGAATGGCGGCTATCAGCAGGCGGTAATGAGAAGATCCATACAAGTGCCACTATTGGCGTTGTCAAACGGGCCGTAGAACTTCAGTCATGATGCATTGTGTATAAATAAATAATGGCAAAAAAGGAACATGCTATCCAAGTCCTTGGACAAGTGCCCATTCGCACTCGACCTTGTGTGCGTCGGCCCATTCCTTAATCATCGAGTAGGCCAGTGCTGCCGCCTCCTGGAGTGTTGAAAACACGTGAAGCGGCACAAAGTAAGGGTCTTCTAAGGGCCGGTAGCCACCCTCGTGCTTGCTCACAGGTCGAGGGCTGGCGTACTTGTTTTTCCATGTAGTGGGGAACTCAGACTCAAGAGTCCCCAGGTCAAGGTTGGCGAACCCACGGCGGAAGTCTTGGTTTGCCGACTCCTGCGCGGAGATATACTTGATCGTGTACTTTTTTGTCTTGTCGTCCGACTCGTCGTCCTGTTGAGTAGACATTTTCTTGATGTTGGTGCTGTAGCACGCCGCTATCCGCTCGTGTACAAGAGCACGGACCTGGTAGCATACGCCCACTAGAGCACTGTAACCCTTCATTTCAAGCATATGGATGAATCTGCCAATAAACGGGATGAGCGTTGCCCATGAATTGGCATTCACGTCACGGCCCATCATAGCATCGGCTCGTTCCTCATAATCAAATGCAACGATAAATGATAGCAGCGAGTCCATAGTGAGTACCGTGGCGCGGTCAAGGTCTTCACCTGCTAGCGCATGGTCTGACTCGTGCTTCTTTTGGCGCGCCAGGTCGATCCAGTTGCGCATTTTGCCCTTGAGCAGCCGGTAGTACTTCTCGCGCTTCTCCTTGGGGATAGACGTGGCCGACGACCGCACGGGAGATGACACTGGTTCAGACTTGCGCTCGGGTTTCTCGAGAGTTACAGGTGCCACGGTTGGCGGCGGCTTGGCCGAGTCATCTTCGCTTTCGGAGCTCGAGTAACTGCGGGAGATTTTGCGTTTCTTCGTCACCTTTGGAGGCTCAGGGTCCGCCTTGACGGTGATTCCGAGACCCTTGGGCTTGCCATTGACAATATCGTGTAGTTTATTCACAGACTTGACCTTTAGAGTCACAGTTAGCGACTGGCGGCGACCATTGGACTCTCCTCCTCGACTGACAGAGCCATTGGCCAAGTCGTGTGTCGACTCGTTTGCTAGCGGCGATGGCTCGTTGATGAGAGTCTTGGACACGCGTTTCGGTACTGGATGGTGAAGTGGCAGGTCGTCGAACTCGGGAGGAAGTGTGGGACTCAGCATGCGTTTTGGAAGCCCATCTTCGGCCCATGATGGCAGCGTAGGACTTAGCATTGGAGGGAGACTAGGCCCCGGGGAGTCTGAGCGTGGAGAGCTCAACACACTGACGCGATTGGCCATCTTGGAGCTCATGGCACACGGACACCGCACCCCCTAGACGTTGAAAGAATGTGCTGAGCGCTACAGAGCGAGACACGAACCTGCTATCTCTGTGTCGATGGTGGATATAGGCTAATCGATTAAGCTACGAGGTTAGGCCCGTGGAGTCGTCCGGGTAAGAGAGAACGAGGTGGTGATGTCGGCGAGAAGGAAGGAAACAAAGCGGCAAGGGTGGGAGAAATTAGCTGGACGACCGAGACGAAGGGCAATTGGTTGTAGATGCGACCTTATAACGTCCTTGCATAGAAGACCAAAAGAGAGAAGCGATGAAACGGGCCATGACCCGCTTAAAAGGTGCCAGTTCCTCTACCTTTGTGCGGCTGTACCTCTAAGAGCATATGCGCCATGCAAGCATATGTGCCGGAGCGGAGACTTAGGGCGCCGAGGCAGGGCCCCCCTTTCACAGCCGTGCGGCGGGCCGTTATAGATAGCAGGCAGCCGAGGTCCCTATCAGTACTGAAACCCGCTCAAAGCAAAGTAGCAGGTTCGGATCCCTGTTATCAACGATTCGGCCGAGTTGAGGCCCGTGTTGCTACCGGCCTCGAACCGCCACTCCCAATGAGGAAAGCTGAAGAAGCGCGTAGAACAAAAAACGCCGGTTACCCTGGCCCTGCCTGGCTTAGATAGACGCGCCGCACTAGGAGGCCACATTTTTTTTTACCAGTTTATAAAGCAGGCGGAATTCTGGGGCTTACTGATCCCTTGGCTACTAACTACACACGAAAGAGAAGCCAGTCATATTTCTTTATTTATCACAGTTTTTTTCGTTCTCACGTCTAACCACTACTACCTGCACGACATAACTGAAAACGATGGTTCGCGACACAAAACTATACGACGTGCTCGGGGTAAGCCCAGATGCTACTGACGCCCAGATCAAGAAGGCGTACCGAGTCGGTGCTCTTAAGTACCACCCCGACAAGAACCAGCACTCGCCCGAGGCTGCAGAGAAATTCAAGGAGATCTCCGGTGCCTACGAGGTGCTGTCGGATTCGCAGAAGCGTCAAGTGTACGATAGTTATGGAATGGAGGGCCTCAGCGGCCAGGGCGGCCCTGACATGGGCAACGCCGAGGATCTGTTTTCGCACTTTTTCGGAGGCATGGGAGGCATGGGAGGCATGTTTGGTGGCGGTGCCGGTCCCTCTGGACCCCGTAAATCCAAGGATATCATGCATCCGCTCAAGGTGACTCTTGAGGAGCTGTACCGTGGCAAGGTTTCCAAGTTGGCTCTCAAGAAGACTGTTCTGTGTACTACTTGCGACGGCAAGGGAGGTAAGGAGGGCGCTGTGCGCACCTGTCCCGGCTGTAAGGGCCAAGGTATGCGCTTTGTCACTCGCCAGATGGGCCACATTGTGCAGAAGTTCCAGACCGTCTGTCCCGACTGTAACGGAGAGGGCAACATCATCAACGCCAAGGACCGCTGCAAGGTCTGTCTTGGTAAGAAGACTACTGAGGAGAAGAAGATCCTTGAGGTCCACATTGACAAGGGAATGGTCAACGGACAGCGCATTGTTTTCCAGGGCGAAGGAGACCAGGGTCCCAACATCATTCCTGGTGACGTTATCTTCGTTGTTCAGGAACAGCCCCACCCTCAGTTTGAGCGTCGCGGTGACGATATTCTTTACAAGGCCAAGATCGACCTGCTGAGTGCTCTTGCTGGCGGTGCCTTTGCTGTGCAGCACCTCGACGGCGAGTGGCTCAAGGTTGAGATTCTGCCTGGTGAGGTCATTGCTCCCGGCGCTATCAAGATGGTTGAAGGAAAGGGTATGCCATCGTACCGTCACCACAACTACGGTAACATGCTCATCCACTTCGATGTCGAGTTCCCTGCCAACAACTTTGCCGGTGCCGAGCAGCTTGCTGCCCTTGAGTCCATTCTGCCTCCTCGCGACCCTCTCGAGATCCCCGAGGGTAAAGAGCCTGAGGAGGTCATGCTTGCTGACGTTGACCCCACCAAGTACAGCTCGTCGAACAGCATGCCCATGGATGAGGATGATGACGACGATATGCACCCTGGTGCCGAGCGCGTGCAGTGCGCCAGTCAGTAAAACAAGTAGAGCATTAGCCTGTTAATAGAGGGCGTCCCTGGTATTTTTTTAGTATGGAGAAGTTAAATTCCAGTGTAGAGGTTTATGACCTGTAAGGTGTTCTGCCCTCCAAGGGGACAATAACCACTCACCAAGTCTACTGAGGAGTATTCAATTCTAGTGGAGCCTGAGACAAACATTGAAGGCAAGCTCGTTCAGGAGCATCTCTTCAAATACTCCTATGAAATGATTGGAGCTTCAAGACATAACTAAAATACAATTCAACTAGACTAGACAACTCAACTGGACTATACAATGGATGCTCAGCAACGGACCGTCATACAACCCTCTTGAGTGAATAGTCATGGCCACTGGCTGGTACTGTGATCCTGGTAACTGGCTCATCGTGTATACACGACTTCCCTTCAAAACATATCGGCGGCACGGTTGCGACGTCTGCGGTCTCCGCGACCAGGAGACCGCGAGCGAGACCGACGACGATCCCGCAACAGATCTCCCTTGATCCACCGTGAGTCCTGGCGGCTTGTGTTTGTATCCAGGATATCCTCAAGGTCGCGCGCCCGGTCTGGTCCACGTCGGTCGTCGATGCGCGAGAACAAATCGTCAGCTCGGCGACCAGGAAACAGATCATCCTCATCGCGGCGACGACGGCCAGGTGACCGCGACCGCGGACGTACGTCATCTCGTCGTTGTGCAAATCGCTCTTCAGCATCTGGGAACAGGTCATCGCCGCCTCGTCGTCGGTCGTGGCGGTCCCCTCGTCGGTCATCATGACGGTATCCTCGGCGTCCGTCTCGGCGTCCGTCTCGGCTAAAACGCTGGTGGTCATCATCGCGCGTCGGCTCGCCGTGGAACAGGTAGTATCTACTGCGTGCTCGCGCTCCGCGCTCTTTGCGGTCCGTCTGAAGGGCAAGGCGCACCGACAGGCTGACGCCCTCTTTTGCAGTAAACGTCTTGGCAGGTCGGATCTGGATATCGGGCACGTCGGTGCCCTCATAGTAGACGGCTTCTGATGTCACAGCATCCAGGCACTGGCGCGCCTGTTGCTCTTCGTCAAATACAAGATTAACTAGTTAGCTTCCTAGGTCGGTGCTGGATCGTGTTGTTCAGCTCGACTCACCTGAAGTGTCGTCAATCCACTCGACCTTGAACTTGATACGCGGGTAGTACTCGCCGACCCAGCGCTCTAACTCTTCAGTAGAAAGGTCATCGACTCCTCGGACATGCACAGCTTCGGGCCGGCGGCTCTCCTCGTTGGCTTGGTCGGGCTGAATTAGACTTGAATCATGGCCTGTTTGCAGATGCGCACCTCTTTTAGGTTGGACGGCGGCTCAATCGCCATGGCATCGTCGACAGGAGCAGCAGGCTCCACAGGCGCGACGCTCTGTACCTCGGTCGAGCTGATGTCGATTTCCACCTGGATCTCGCCGTTAGATTCGCTCATTGTGGAGAAGAAGCAGGTGGGAAGATGCACGAAGTGAAATTCGTCCCCTGACACGGCTACCCACCGCAGCGCACAGTATGTATGTACCTCATGAGCAAGAACAAGTCCTAACTACCAAGTCAACCTTATTACAATTAAAAGAAATAAATGGCAACAATGGAATCGATTGAAGTTCGTGAGTTCGTGAGTTCGCAGTATATACAGTTAAACAGCTGCAACGGTATACGTCTGATCCTGTGTACTCCACTCTTGAAACATCTAGAACTCAAGCTATACCGTTGTATTGGCAAATTACAATAGTTTATATATATATCCTGGAATATCCGTATATCGAAGTTAAGTCAATCAGTCGACCTGGATCTTTGGATGCACCCGCGCTGTCTGGAAGAAAGTCCGCGCTGCGGCACCACAGCCCATGAGATTCTTGCACAGTTTGCGGCTCTCAACCGGACCGTCGCCCTTCTCTCTCTCGCCGTCAGTCGGTTGGAAGGGCTTGCGCGTCTCACCCGTCAATTCCCGGAACTTATCGGCTCTCTCCTGATCAATTCGGAAAATCTCAAAGGTTCCAAAGTACAACCCGTCGTTTGGATCCCGCATGTACTTGTATACGTACTTGATCGTGTGTGCGAGCTCATTCTCGACCTGCTTGACAATCTTCTGGTCACCCTTATCTCCGAAGTATAGCAGGAAGTCTGCAAATCCCTCGGCCAGCAGTTGGTAGAACGCCGTGGAGTCGCGGTAGTACCGTGCCTCCATATTGCCTGTATCACGGTCGTATATAGGCGTGTTCGGGTTCGATGCCGCCTCGGCCAGCTCCTCAGCCCACTGCTGGTACTTAGGGTCCTGTGTTGCCGCGAACAGCAGCGAACACAGCGTCAAGGGAGTTCCCTGGTTGTACGTCCATTTGGTGTCGTTGCGTTTGAAGCCGCCGTGACCATCAGGCTCTAGTCCATCACAGATGAGCTTGTCTCCCTTGTCCTGGACTCTATTGAAGACCCAGTCGGCACACATCTTCGCAAAGTCGATGTACTCCTGATTGGGGCGTACAAACCGTCCCAATCGCATGCACGCAATGCCCACTTCGGCCGTTGTACAGGTGTTGGAACCCTCTTTCTGCACGTGCCAGCGTACTCCGCCAAATTTGGTGCTTTCCCGGCCTGTCATGAGGAATTGCACATTCTCCACGGCCTTGTCAAGGTAGTAGCGATCCTGAGTGACCTCGTATGCAGTCAGGAACGTCGAGGCCACCTGTGCGTTGTCGTCATAATAGACATCGTGGTTTCCGCTGAAGTTGAACGAGGCACAGTAAGCGTGGTGCTCGGGCGAGTAATAGGCCTCATAGGCTTTGAACGCCGGTCCTAGCATAGGACGGATCTGGTCAGGGTAGATTCGCGCAGCATCGACAATTGCTTGCACTGCCACTGCCACGGGCCACAACGTGTAATGGCCTGCTCCATCGTATGCTCCGCCCGATTTGTCGGGAAGAATGAAGTTGCTCTGATGTCCGTTGTAGTAACGGCCCCAGAACTTGGACACTTTGGTTAGACGCTTGCGCTATTTACAAATTGCACTCGTCGTCACTCACCAATTTGGTAGGCTTCTGCGTTGAGATCGACTTCTCCCATTGTTAGTTGCACAATGAGGCTAAAGGCTAAGACGGTCGCTTTATATATATTTAATAGAGGACCCTGTCAGGGCGTATGACATCATGGCGCGGCAAAGCAAGCACGAGGATGACCCTGTACAGAGCAAAGCAACGGCTTCCAACAGCGCACGAAGTAGCAACGAACATGTACCAATAAAGTTTTTAGCAATAAAAGCCACAGCAACGTGTATAATAGAGCGGCTATAGAACTTTCCATCTGTTCTATGATATGAAGCTGCTCCCTTGGGACTAATGGCCCAACTGTCACTGAAATGACCCACTGTGCTGAAACCTATACGTCCCTACTTATCTAACTTGAAACAAAAAACATAATAGGGCTTCATTTCACGACTCATAGTCTCATCAAATTCTCTGGATCAATCTTCCAGTTCGATTTTGCCACTACCTCCTCCACCGACTACTCCTCCTGCTCCTCCTATGTCCCACAATATCTCCTACACAATGGGGCTCCACATGTCGAGGCCGCATCTGGTAATGAACCCTCTCACCGCTAGTCGGGCATCAGCCGCGCTCTACCCCTGAATATGCAAGGCGCATAACCTCCAACGACTGCCAAGAACCGCCTCGTCTCCTGCTGCCTCAACAGTTTTTTCTCTTCCAATGGCGGCGCTTCTTGAGACTACGTCCATCGGCTGGTGGCTTCAGGTCGCGTCCATCTCTGCTCAGATCTACCTCGCATGTGCACGTGAGCTTCGTCTGCCCCGCATTCACGATGAAACAGCCTTCGAGCTGCTGATGTACAATCTGGCGCGCCCGGGACTCGTGATCCTCGCATTTGTATGGCTTGTGGCTCCTGTATACATCCTCTATCTCAACGAGGCAGACATTTCCTTGAAGCTGCTTGTCTGGCTGTTCGCCATCACGATGCAGGTGCTATGCTACAAGGGTCTGTTCATCCGCCCCAGGTACGTGTCCGACGACAAGATGCAGTGCAAACAGGTTTACAAAAAGAGCCGTCGGCTGTGGTCGAAGCTCGCCGTTCTTGGCATCATTCCTGTGTCTATTGTCACGTCCATAGAGGCAATTGGCGACCGCATCCCTGACGCGATCCAGGAGATGTCGCCTCTCGTCGTGCACGCCTTCCTGTGGACACTGCACGTTGTGGCAGAGTACCTCGAGAAAACCGCCCGATCTGATGCCGAGCGCCAGTTCCTCGACCTTATCGGTGATATCACTGCCGAAGCTGAGCCCGAGTGCGAGACTGTCTCGGCCGTCGCAACTGTATCGGAGCTCGCCGAGGACGTGACAGAAAACGTGCTCTCCAGATCCCCCGACGATCCAGTATCGCGCGCCGACATCGCCGAAGCCGACGAAACAGCTCCCATTCTTTGATTTATTATTGTGTTTCCCCGTTCTCCCGTCGGAATCTGTTGTATTGTTGTTACTTGTCCCGCTATAGTCTAATATCACTAGCATCTTTCACCCAAAGCTTCTTATACTCAAGGATGGGCAACTTGTAGCACCGGCAGACACTTTGCACCCTCTGACAAAATCTTAGCATTATCAAGGGCCTTGTGTCGCACCGACTTGCGCCGCGAGAAAAAGCTCTTGGCAGTACTCATGCCTCTTGGATCAAACCACGACCGTCCAGGAGCTACGACATTCGTGGCCTTGTTGTGGTCAACAGCATCTCCTATATCGGCATCCAATTTTTCTTTATCCTGCTCAGATTCACCATCACCTGTACCACGATGCGTTCCAATTCGCGGAATAAACGTGTTGTGCATCTGTATCCGCATCTGGCGAAGCTGCTCAACGACCGGAGAATCCTCAATTCTGCCTCGAACAATCGATGACGTCTCATGCAGATACGTGACATCAAGCTCCCGGTATAAATACTCAATCATCTCAAGTGCCATTTCAGAGTCTCGCGTTCCGTATTGGAGTTCCCGAAATACTTGAAGGAGCCGAGCACCAACTGTCGTCAAGAGTGACACTCGTTCACATCGAAACTCCAATGCATCCGACGAATAAAATTGCTTAGTGCGTGTACGAATCTCCTTAAGCTTTTCCAACAGCTCAATCCCCAGAGGTGTCTCGTTCACAATGGATCTGAGAGCAAACAATGCCCGGCCGTGCTTCGGGCCTACTGCACCGCACGCAATCGATACCAGAATTGACCACACCTCCTGCAACATTTCGTATGCCAAGCTTTCATCACAGCACTGGAAACGAGACAGGTAATTCAATAGAAGACTGCATTCAGACACGGCCTTCACACAGTACTTGTTATTTTTTTTAGCGGCCTTAAGAGGAAGAGATATAAATCGTACCAATACTGCCGGCTGAACGTTGGATCTTCTGGCTACAATCAGCTGCCACATAAAGTCGTGCATAGTGAAGACAAAATTATCGGCATACTCATCGGGTAGTCCATCATCAGATTCTTCAATGAGCTTGAGCAGCCGGCCCAACTTCACCACAATCATTGTGAGGTCTCGGCCTAGCGGCGGCCGATAGTCAGCAGACTCGGCTCCTGAGTACTGGTGGAACTTGTCCAGGTGGTCATAGATCTTGAGGAAAAAGTACGGGTCCTGCATGTCCGCGTCGTCATCACTATTCTCTAGCGAAAAGTCTTTGGTTATCGTTACGGTTGTCGTCGATTGAACAACGCGACGCATGTTATGCGCGCCCTGCTCCGCTTCTCCAACATTTGATTCGGTACGTACAGCAGGTGCCATGTCCTGTGCAACTCCACTGATGGCCATACCATTGTATATCATGCCTGGCTCGACGTCTCCAGACAGGTGGGACAGCTCCGACTCCACTGTGCATGAGGGAGCAAAATCAAGACTGTCGACGTCCGCAGTATACTTGTCATAGCGAGTCTCTGCTGGCTCGAAGCTTGCAGCTGCATTGAGCTGACTTGCTGCTAAATGTTGCAGAGGTTGTCGGGATACACCGCCAGAAGCAAGTATATCGCCGCTCGGGCTTGGTTCGCACTCAGCAGACAGCTGAAACTCCTCCAGCTCGTTTCCAGCAGGCCTGTATCGGGACCAATCTAGAGCAAACGGAGAAACAGTCGTGTGCTGATGCTCTGCAAATGTAGTGGCTGGCATTCCCAGTGGAACCTCGGGCTCGCGCTGCTGATGTCGAGACCGTACGCTTCTGGAGAAGTTCTTCATATGAGGGAGTATTTCTAGGTGAAGGTTAAACAGAGTTAGAGGTGGGCACTACCGAGACACTGAAGTACAACAGGCTGTTGAAAGTTATGTGCATAATAGACGGTAGACATTATGACAGAGTGTATGCTTTCTGAGTTAATCAAGTTTGGTACAGGGCTGCGTCAATAAGAGAATCATGGCAGTTGTGGGGGGACGGTCCAACGATACATGGAGTGGATAATGTCAGTAATTGAGGATGCTAGAATGATTGGTGAGATTGAAATGGACATCGCTTTGCGATAATCAGTTAAAGTAGGGGGCCCTCCATCGAGAGATTCAGTTGCACATATCGAGATTCGATGGTATATAATATACACTATGGTCGTAACAGTCGTTTCTAGTTCATTTCAGCATCGGCGTCTTTTTCGCTGCTTTTGCCGTTGTCGCTCGTGATCCACAACACGTTGTTGCACCTTCTGTTAGTACCGTCTAATCACCCTAAACTACTTCACCACAACTTACCGGATAAAGATCTCACCCAACAGGCCCTTTTCCTCTCCGCCAATGAACTCAACGGCCTCATCAAGCTGCAGATTCATATATGAATCAACCGACAACAGCTCTCCATGGTACTCGGTCTCGCCCCATTTAAGGCGTACAATAACCGGCGATCCAGTCAGATCCTGAAGGAACGGTTTAGGATTGACAGGTGCAAACTTTGTTAGATCTTCGACGTCAAGTGCGTGCTCATTACGTACAGACATGCCGTGGTTTTTACGTCGGTGAGTAGTCAACCTGTTCAGCTGTGTAATGCTTCGAGTGATGAAAAACATCCCGGGTAACGTGACCCGGGGAGTGTCGGAGAGATTCTCCGATAAGCGGTGATTGCATTATCGGGACATTTTTGTCACCACTCCGCATTGAAACCTCTCTATCTACTCAAAGATGTCAGAATTAGAACGGTTCCGCGATGAGTGGCGAGACGAAGTCGACAGTCGGCGCCGAAACCTGGCGGACCAGCCGGCGCCTGAGCCTACAACGGTAGTCCAGGCCGACCACGCGTTCCGACCGGAGATGCCTGAGCATATCTTCATCAACGACAATCTTACGGCCGATGAAGAAGAAGCAATTCATCTCTTTGAACAAGCTGTGGAGCGTGAGCATACGGGAAACATGGGTGATGCAGTCAAATTGTACCGTGGTGCGTTCAGGAAGTCGGAGCGAGTCGACAAGCTGTACCGTGAGAAGTACTACTCAAAGCTGGATTCAGCGCCAACCAAGCCTACAGCAGCAGCAGCAGCAGCAGCAGCACCGCCACCACCACCAGAGCAGAAGCAAACCGCGACAGCTTCCAGTACTCCTCAACCAGATATTTTGAGTGACATGGAGAAGCAGATGGACGAAATGACCATCTCACCAGAAGAGCCAGAAGCTGAAGAACCAGAGCCATCGCCGCTGCTGGAGCTGCCCAACGAGATCATTGCAAACATTATGAAACAGCTGGCACTCATAGACTTTCCCTCGTTTACGCGGTGTACCTACACTTGCAAAAAGCTTGCCCTCATTGGCTACAAATCGCCGGAAATCTGGAGAGGTCTGTGCTATCAAGCATTTGGTCCTCAGCACTACACACCCAATGTCATTGAGGAGTTGGGTAACGGAGACGACGAGGTTGCAGTCAAGAAGCTGTGGAAGGGCTCATGGCGCCGGATGTTTGTTGAGCGGCCCCGCGTTCGTTTCAACGGCGTGTATATCAGCACTTGCAACTACCTTAGATCTGGTGCCGGTCAGTCGTGGACAGCCCCGATTCATATGGTCACGTACTATCGGTACTGTCGGTTTTACGAGGACGGAACATGCATTAACTTGCTATCTACCGATGAACCCGTCGATGTTGTTCCTGTGTTCACCCGCAAGACAGTAGGCACTACAGGTGGAACAAATGTCGTATACAAACGAGATGATGGAACGATACTTACACGCCCCAAGGGTATCATACATGGCACTTGGAACATCCAAAGCCTAGATGGCCGTATTCTCATTGAGTCTGAGGGCTCAGTCGACCAATACCTGTTCTACATGGATCTACATATCCGATCCAGTGGGCATCATAAACACAACAAACTCAAATGGGTCAAGTACTGGAGTGTACACAGGTTGACCCAGGACCATGGAGTAAGTAACTATGTCTTTTTTCAGGGACCAATAGCTAACAGCAGGACTTTTCTCAACCCCACGATAAACCGTACTACTTTGTTCCTACCCGATTCTGAATGTCAGTACAGCAGCATTATACAATGACCCATAAATTATTATACGATTATAAATGAATACTATTGACTAACATGAGAAGATATTATCCATTTGTAGTGGTTGTGCTTTCTGGTTTCTGTACCTCAAGTAACCTGTGGATATTACCCCGCATCCCTGTATCCTTATCCACAGTCATGCATGAATTAATAACTTCACCACTTGCCAATGAGTGACAAGGTAAGACCCGTGCCCCTGCAGTCTCGCCGCATCTGCTAACCCAGGAACTGGAGGCTCTACAGCATCTGCGAGCGACTCTTGAGGCTGTGCGGTTGCTGACCGAGAGTCTCAAACGCGATTTGAAGGGCGCAGCAGCCAACAGGCGGACGCTTAAAGGTAAGTTGGTGCTTCCGTGCTTGGAACGCGTCTAACAAGACGACACACGCGTTTTACAGAATCTTCTTGAGGAGATCCAGCAATGAGCGATGACATGACTACCAATCTACGTTTTTGTTCGGTAGCGGAGTCTATTTCGCTTGCTGTTTGTACAAATTATTTATATTAGACATGATCGTTTTGGTTTTTCAGATCTGGACAAGACGCGGATTGGCGCCGCCGTCGTGGTCGATCCGCACAGCAGCCCAGACAGTGTCTGACAGTAGCAGAGTCATGCCTACAGCGTGTACGAGCGTGATGGCGTAGAAAAAGTTGGAGTTACCAGAGCCCAGGTAGATCCACAGGTAATAGAAGGTAGGCGCTAGGACAGCGCTGTAGAGCATGACCAGAGCGATAAATAGACGGTATTGGAGGACTGAGTTAGACATATAAACAAGAGTTTGGGGGTTACCACACTTACGGTCGATTACTGGTTTGCTGAGAGCCAGAACAGACAAGTAGAACCCAACGTGGCCTGCCTCGGGGTATGGCTGGTACACAGCAGCGATGCCAAGCAGAGTGGCCACGACAAACAGTGGCTGTGTTCGTAGACGGATTGTTATTGGCAGCGTGAAGCCAGCAAAGTACATCTGGAACACTCCAATGAAGAAGGGTCGAAAAAAGTCGAACATCTCGGTGAAGAAGTACCACCATACCCCAATGTTTGGGATCAGCTCCTGGAACAACAACATCACACTATACGTAGCACTGATAAAGTCCCACGAGTTGGTGGGGATGTAGCTAACACCGACTAGGCACGCCACAGATGCGATGAACACAGTCGCGAGACGCGAAGCCTGCTGGACAAACGATCCCCGGGGGAAGCTCTCGCGGACGACGAGGATCGTTGCTGGCGCCAGATATGCCGGATATATCGACAATGTGGCTGCCACTGCAAGTAGCGACATACACAGGCCCGCTCGTCCCGATACTGCGTTGTATAGGGACATGGCAACGGCAGCATTGGAGAAGACTGATGTGGACTTGGCCAGTGTCGACAGGAGCGTGAAAGGGTTGAACAAGTACATGAGTGCCACGAGAGACGGCGCATATGCGGCTCCAGGGGTCTTTTTGCCAATTGAAGCAGCAATTGCTGCAAGCGCCGCGGCGGTGATGCCATCTACGACGCTGTACAGTACATTGGCCGCTAAGAGATGAGCTGACGATTCAGCCGGGAGAAGCGAGAAGAGCGCCAACAGCAACGGTGACTGGTGGCAGACACCTCCAGCATATGGGGATGCACCGTGGCGGTGCTGGAACACGCCCTCCTGGAGTCGTTTGTACGATGACACGGGAGTCGAGCACTGGACCGAAGCATCAAGGATCTGCGATATCCATGGCAGTTGTATGAGGATTAGTAGCCGCAGCGCAATTCCAGCCAGAATTGCCGTTGTTGGGAACGCTGTTGACACCACAGGCTTGTCGGCAGATTTATTTGTGGCCTTGTCAATAGGCGCCTTTTCGCTAGCCATGTCTTCTTTGGACGTGTTGGCCTCGACCATATTGTGTGGTGAAGAAGAGGACAGTCAAGCGAGTATGCAAGTTGGCGGTAGTGAGCGAAGGAGGGGGGGCGACAGCAAGTAGGAGAGCTCTCTTTCGATAGAATTTGACCGTTTAAGTAAAGAACGTTTATAATGACTTCTTGCACTGTTTATTGTCTACTTGACTTGTTGGTACCTTTTTTCTGTTATTTAGTTTACAATCATGTACATGATAGAGATTCGGTCTGTCTCGACTCCTATGGTACCTATACACCGCATATACTAGAAGTGCTCACGGCCTAGTTGTAGAAAATGTAGTAAAGGGTCGAAAACCGGAAAAACAAGCACAGAGCTCTAAAATACTACAAGCACTACAAGTCCTGTAATTGGCCTGCGCTGACAGGTCTCAGCATGAACCTGCCTGGTCTCCCGCTCTCCTCCCACAGCACCCCCTACCCACCTCGGCACCATCCCCGCCTACTTCGTCCTCGAGCCCCTGCCCTGATTTTTCAAGTAGACAACTGGCCAATTCTACCACTGTAATCACTCAGTCAACTACTATAGATATGGTAAGATGCAATGCACAATGCCAGCCAGGGCTTGCACAACAAACACTGCGAGCTTAATAGATGCTAACTACAGGACTTTGAAACGTTCGAGGAACAGGACGGAGTGCGATTCTCATGGAATTGCTTTCCGTCCACGAAGCTGGAGGCCTCGCGTACCGTCGTGCCCATCTCGACTCTGTACACGCCACTACGCGAGAAGGCCGAGATGGCTGTGCTCCAGTACGAGCCCGTGACGTGTCGCGCGCCCTGTCGTGCTGTCCTTAACCCGTTCTGCTCGCTAGATCTTCGCGCTCGCGTTTGGATCTGTCCCTTCTGTTTGGTGCGAAACCCGCTGCCGACTCATTACAAGGACATCTCGCAGAATGCCCTTCCTCACGAGTTGCTGGCTTCATCTTCCACTACCGAGTATGTGCTGGCTCGCCCTGTGCAAACGCCCCCCATCTTCTTGTTTGTCATTGACACGTGCCAGGACGAGGAGAACTTGCAGGCGCTCAAGGACTCGCTCATTGTGTGCTTGAGTTTGCTGCCGCCAACCTCGCTTGTCGGTCTGATCACCGTCGGAGCCATGACGCAGGTTCACGAACTTGGAAACACATCGTGCACCAAGTCGTATGTGTTCCGTGGCAACAGAGACTACACGGCTAAGCAGGTCCAGGAAATGCTGTCTCTGGCCGGCACGCGACCCGTTGTGCCTGGAGCCGCCCGTCCCAACGCACTGCCGTTCTCGCGCTTCTTGCTGCCCCTGGAACAATGCGAGTTCCAGCTCACCAACATCATTGAGCAGCTTGAGAAGGACCCGTGGCCCGTGGCCAGCGACCACCGCCCCGTGCGCTGCTCCGGTGTCGCTCTCAGCATCGCTGTGAGCCTCCTGGAGCAGTCATTCCCAAACGCCGGTGCCCGTGTCATGTTCTTTGCTGCTGGTCCTCCCACCGAGGGCCCTGGTCTCGTTGTCGGCCCCGAGCTGCGTGAGCCCATTCGCTCGCACCACGACATTGACCGTGACACCGCCAAGCACTACAAAAAGGCAGTCAAGTTCTACGACGCTCTTGCCAAGCGTGCTGCCAACAATGGTCATGCAATTGATATCTTTGCCGGTTGTTACGATCAGATCGGTATGCAGGAGATGAAGTCGCTGCCCAACTCCACCGGTGGTGTCATGATCCTTACCGATGCTTTCAGTACGTCCATTTTCAAGCAGAGTATCCAGCGCCTGTTCAATCGCAATGAACAGGGATTCCTGCAGATGGGTTTCAATGCCACCATGGACGTGCTCACCACCAAGGACCTCAAGATCTCGGGACTCATTGGTCACGCCGTATCCGCCAACAAGAAGTCAGCCTCAGTCGCTGACACTGAAATTGGAATTGGTCAGACGTGCTCGTGGAAGATGTGCTCAATCACACCTGCCCACACCTATGCTGTCTTCTTCGAGGTTGCCACACAGGGCTCGCCGGCTGTCCAACAGCAGCAGAATGCTGTTGTCCAATTCTTGACCCACTACCAGCATGCTGATGGCAGACACCGCTTGCGGGTTACGACTCTGCTGCGTAGCATGCTGGGCGGCAGTGACCCCAACATTGCTGCTTCTTTTGACCAAGAAGCTGCTGCCGTTCTTATGGCTCGCATTGCCGTGTACAAATCAGAGGTTGAGGATGGCCCGGATATTCTGCGCTGGACCGATCGTATGCTTATCCGTCTTTGCCAAAAGTTTGCCGACTACCGAAAGGACGACCCTTCGTCTTTCCGCCTGTCGCAGAACTTCAGCCTCTACCCCCAGTTCATGTTCCACTTGCGCCGTTCTCAGTTCCTGCAGGTGTTCAACAACTCGCCTGATGAAACGGCTTTCTACCGCCACTGCCTTAACCGTGAAGACTTGACCAACTCACTTATTATGATCCAGCCTACGCTGATCTCATTCACGTTTGACCAGGAACCAGAGCCCGTTCTTTTGGACTCGGTGTCGATCAAGCCCGACTGCATCCTCTTGCTCGACACTTTCTTCCACATCCTTATCTTCCACGGAAAGACAATTGCTCAGTGGCGAAAGGCCGGATACCAGGACATGCCTGATCACGAGAACTTCAAGGCTCTTCTGGAGGCGCCCAGAGCAGAGGCCGCTGAGCTGCTCGTTGACCGATTCCCGCTGCCGCGATTCATCGACACGGATGCCGGTGGATCTCAGGCTCGTTTCCTGCTGTCGAAGCTGAACCCCTCGCAGACTCACCAGACGACCAACACTTACGGTGCTGCGGACTCTGCTGTTGTGCTCACGGATGATGTCAGCCTGCAGACCTTTATGGGACACTTGCAGAAGCTTGCTGTTGCTGGTAATGCTTAGAACATGTTTTGTAAAACATTGTGATAATGAGGAACTGAATATTGAGGAGGAAATCAAATTGCTGGATAGACGTACTTAGTCTAAACAGTTTACGCAAAATATTGGCGGTAGTTTCATTAAACCAGCTAGTAAACCAGCTAGTTGTATGGTACAGATAAATAGAGGGTGAGAAACCTATAGCGTGTAGATAGGGCCATCACTGGTTCGCCCATTGAACACAAACAGATTCTGCAATGGCTGCTCCTTCTGACTAAGAACATTGAGGACGTCCTGAGCCAGAACTCCTCCTACAACAGCAGAGACAGGCGCAAGTTCAGCTCCGATACTAGCCGCAAATGACGACACGAAATCAGCAGTCACGATGTTAGCAGGGAGTCCAAGAACACGAGCTTTGATTTGAGCGGCGTCTAGAAGACCCGTGTCATCAACTGTTTCACCATTGGGGCTAAGCTCCCACAGTGCTAGAAGTGTAGGTAGCATAGGAGGTGTCTTGAGCAGCTTGCGAGTCGACAAGCCCTTGAACACTGCTGACGGAGACTGTACAGCCGAGCTCAGCGACCGGTATACCTCCTGCTTTGTCACAACTTCAGTGAATTTGGGTCCGTCACGTCTGTTTTCAACTTCGAGGACACTTCTTGTAGCTGTTTCTGGGCCAGTAGTAGTTGATACGTTTGACTTTTCCTTTTCACTGGAGTTAGCGGCCTCTTTCAGAGCATGGACAAAATACTCACATTTGGAATTTGTGAACGACAAGATCCGAAAACACGAAACCACAGATTCCAAACAACCCAGACACGAAAAACGGCTTGTTGGCGCTGCGGCATGCCTCGTTGATCCGCACAGCTTCGTGGAAACTGACCTCGGTGCCAATGACAATATCAAACTCAGCTAGCCACTCGTCTGTGACATCAGCCAGCTTGTCAGTTTTAATATCCAAAGCAACACGCGGATTGAGGCGTTGAATGCGGTACTTGGCTGCTTCTCCCCGGTTTGTGCCCACATCGCTGCTCGATACGAAGAATTGGGCTCCAAGGTCCTGAGTGCCAACCTCAGCACTATCAAGGATAGTCAGCGAACCGATACCAGCAAGCACCAAGTTTTTGACGGCTTCGTTGGCGACAGCACCAAGATTAATGACCAAAATCTTGGAGTTTCGCATTCTACGTTAGAACAAACTCATTTTCTACAGGTTTACCAGGAACCCACCTGTTCTGCGCGCTCATGCCCCATAGTCGGATCTGTCGATCATACAGCGCGATTTCATCTGTTGTTAGTAGTTTAACTACCGCTATTTCATAGTCTACGAACCCGCTGAGATCCCATTTGCCTCGGCCATTGTGTGTGTGATAAAGTGAAATTTGGCATTCTCATGTTACTGTACCATCTACAACTTCTCCGCTTGGTGGGTTAGGAAACCCCTGATATCCTGGCCCGCCCGCATTTAACGTTTAACCACCACACATACACCAGTCAATCGCGGTTCACGGATTGACTGGAGCGCGGGGCCGACGACACAGCGATAATGGATTTAGGGCGAATTTTGGACGGTACGCCAGAACCGTCTCTGACGGTTACTGAGTCGATTCTAATGGCTGCCGGACCAGGACAGTCCAACCTCAGTGGAGACTATGCGCTGCCAGTTCCAATGACGGCATTGCAGAAGGAGCTAACTGAACAGGTCATCTCGTCGCACTACAGCGACATTCTCAAGTTCTTTGAGACAGCGGGACCAGTTATGGTTGAGTCTCTTAATACTCTCTACATTAACGCTCAGCTTGTCGCGACTCATCCGTTCCTGCTCGTCGATCATTATCTGCCTAAGAACCTACTGCTCAAAGAGGTCCCTTTCCGCCTCCAGCAAGCTTCAGGCAAGTTCCGTGTGTTAGGAGACATCCTTGACATCATCAAGTCGGCCCGTATGACGGTTGCTCTTGTGTCGCGACCGGGAAAGAGCCTCGACCTCATCGAAGCCTACATCCTCGGCAAGTTTGTCAACTATAGGCGTCATTCGGGCTCGCATCTACGCGATCCAGGTGAACCAGATCCTGATTTTTCTACCCTGCATCTGTTTCCTTCATCAGAGCTTGACTCGACATACCTAGGCGATGAGAAGTTTGATCTGATCATCGCGCTCGATCAAACCTTCTCTGAGTCTGATTCTCATATCAAGTCGATTCGCGCGCATAATCGTGCTTCTGATACTGTTCCGACCCCGATATTACGTCTTGTTCCTTGCAACTCCATCGAGCACGTTTACCTTAAAACGAAGCCTGCGCACTTCAGCGATACTGAAGGCTCCTTTCTTCGCCGCGCGCTGGCCGCCGCCGTAGTGCTTCGTGGCAAGGTGGGCTCTGTTCCAAGCGCCATACGATCCATATATTCCCAGAACCTCAGACCTCTTAGCTCGTGGTTCTTATCTCCTGGAACTCCCTGGCTGCTACCTGACATTCCAAACATTCCTCTCTTCTCAGCTTCTGACGTTGAAAAGAGCCTTCTCACCGAGTTTGACAGTCACTACACTGTGGCTACGGGTAGCCTTACTGGTACTGCTTCAACAGGACTTCCTCCCGCTTTCCCTCGCCTGAAGACGTCGCACCAGTCTGCCGACCTCGACGGGACGCCCATCAATCAGGTCGGGCCGTCTGGTGACTCTGAGTTTTACTCGTCGAAGCGTATCAAGAGGGAGACTGATGTCGTTCCGTTTGACTCAACGTCGTCACTCTCGTTATCGTATGACCCACATGCTCGTTCGCAAGCGTTGCTGACGCACGGTCTTTTACAGAGACTCGAGGCAATCGTTAACGAAAACAATCGCCTGGAAGCCGAGATCCAGACCTATCGTATAATGGATTCAGACCGTCAGGCGAAGTTGGAAGACATGACAGAGGAAATGTCGGAAAGTGTCCAGCGCATTTCTGAGCTGGAGGGAACTTCCAAGGCTGCACTCCGGAAGGCTGAGCGGTGTGCTGCTGATGTTGAGCGATCAAATGATCGTCTTGTCTCGTTGCAGCAGGAGCTGGAAATAACCCGCCAGTTGCTCAAGGAGCAAGGTCCCGAGAAGGAGACACTTGATGCGCAACGGCGTCGCATCCAGCAGCTCGAAGAAGATGTAAAGAAGTCCGAAGACAAGCTGGAGGCTCGCAATTCTGACAACGACTACATGCTTGCCCAATACCAGAAGGCGTCGGCTGCAGCTGTGGAAGCCCATTCACAACTTGAGGAAGTTACAAAGGAGAAGAAGGAGCTCGAGCAAAAGTTGGCCACCGAAATGGTTCAGCTGCGGGCTATGACATTTGAGCAAGAGCGGGAGCAGTTCAAGGGTCAAATTACTGAACTTAATGGAAAGGTGGCGATGCTTGAGGAGCATCTAAAGAGAGTCATTAATGCTGACAAGGACAGCAGACCAGCTGGACGGTCGCGACTTACTTCACGAGCGTCAAGCGTGCCACGACGCACCAAGAGCCCAAATCCCAGTTCCGGTGTTAGTTCACCGAGTGTTTTAAACGAGACTGTGGCCCACCCGCTACAGAGATCTATGAACAACATATAAGTGCCATCTTGCAGACACTGTGTATTAGTATAATACGATGATTTTATGCACATAATAATAAATTTGAGCAACAGCTCATGATGTACAGGTGGCCTGCCACTATTGGGCTGCCCACAGACTGACCGAACGGTCCCATCGACCGCCAGCAATGTATTTTTGATCTGCGGTTAGTAGACAGAAAAAGAAGTCGCAAAAATAACTTACCATTCGACAGGTCTAATGACATGATCCTGTCTGCATCCGTGAGTGTCCGCTGAAGCGTCCAGTTATCAGCACTCCAGAGCTGCGTTAGTCAAAAGCCATTAAATAGAGAGTTCAACTCACCTTTATAGAGTTATCATAGGAAGCCGTAGCGAGATAAGTGCCAGACACTGGCAGGGCTTCAGTGAAGTAGTCGGTGCCATGGAAAAACTTGACATCCGACACCATTTTTGTGTGTGCAGGGATTGTAAAGACGCTCTTCACCTGGCGAATATCCCAGATAATGGCAGTATTGTCAGCGCTTCCCGTAACGACCTGGTAGCCATTTGGAGAGAAGTCGAGACCGTAGATCTCGCGGATATGTCCATCTAGGATCATAGCAGTGCGACCTGTTCGCAAGTCCCAGATGCGGCCAATGGCGTCTAGACCTGCCGAGCCAGCTAGAGCACCATCTGGCTGGAATTTCATGGTGAAAACTTCTTTGGAGTGACCTTCTTGGAGGAGAAGTTCCTGCTGTGTTTCGAGATCCCACATTCTCCATGTATAATCGAACGACGCACTGCCGAGGTAGCGACCTGAAGGATGCATGTCAACTTTGCACACTCGGCCCTCATGCCCCTTAAGAGTGGCCAATGGTGTTGTATGCTTCAATGACCAGAGCTGGATGTCGCCTTCGAGACCACCAGTAGCAAAAGCCAAGTCTCCACCCGACGGATGCCATGCTAAACCAGATACTTTGCCCATGTGCCCCCGGTAGACGTTGGCATCACTTTTATGTACATTTTCAAGGTTGGGCACTGACAGAACACGGACTTCTCCTGCCCAATCTCCGACTGCGAGGAGAGACGAATCAGGCGAGAAAGCAGTAGCCGACACAGCGCGTTCAAAGCCCGACTGAGTGCCAAACGACGCATACGATGCAAGATCTTGATTGATGTCACGGCGGTGCTTAACGTGCTTGACGAGAGGCACTGCAGACAATTTTCGCTGGACTTGTGTACGACGTCGGGCCTGTGGTAATGAGAACTGTGCAATGTGTTTACGGGCCGATTCGAGTTCGGGGGGTCCAGGCGTGAAGAACTCCTCTTCGTCGTCTTCGTCGTCGCCCTCGTCTTCGTTTTGGTACGACGTCAAAAACGACATGTCTTCACCCCTAGCATGCTTTTCGGCTAGAAGCTTTTGTAGTCGAGCGCGTCGGTCCGCCTTATCTTCACCAAAGTATGTCTTGGGCTCGCCGAGCATACGCAGTAACGCAATGACCGATTCATTGTTTGTCGGCGCTGCAACGGTCTTTGACAGGTCCCGAAGCCGCTTATCTGCAAGATACTGTTCCGTATCCGCAGACGCAGCAGACATTGGTACATCTCGCGACGATGTCATAGCTGGAGTTAGTTATATGTGCTTTAAAGCTCGTCATCTTGATACTCACGAAGCGATTCGAGCGTCAGCCCTGTCCCCTGCATTTCCTGAGTTAAAAAAGTCGAATCAACTCCACGATCTTGACATACCTCATCCTCCTCATCCTCAAGCAATGGCTGCCGTGACGGATGCACCGACATCGTGCAATGGTGCCTTTGAAGATTACAGTGAGTAAGGATCAGAAAAAGGTAGTATTGCAATTTAAGGTGACATCGCAGTCGTCAGCCGCGCAACGGCGTCATATCGTGCCGGAGTCTCTTCCCGGCTCCCCGCATTTCTGACTGCCACTCTGTCTCTCCTGACATCGACGGAGCAATTGACGATAGTTCGCCAAAGTATGAGCTGGACCCACGAAATCGATACAGCCAAGCACTGGCTTTCTGAGGGCCAGGCTGCCGTCAGACCCTGGATCTACCGGGGTCTTGCTCTGGTGCCTGAGTCCGTTAAGACAGAAGCTGTTGCGCATGCTTCCACCGTGCGAACTCACGCAACCGAGGTTCAAGCCCAGTTTGTGCACCATCTAAACAATGCCACGACCTTTCAGCTTATTCGGGACCTTGTGTTCTTTTTGTTTGTGTATCAGCTTGTCGATCCGCTGGTTCTTTATGTTAGGGGTCATGGTATCTTCCAATCCATCAAGGTATGGTGTTACGATTAGCTGGAGATTGACGTCGTTTCGTTACTAACACAGACTGGAGGTCGCTTGTGTAGCAAGGCCATTATGCGTCGTGTCCTCGCTCTGCCGATTGTCCGCGGTCAAGTCAACAATAAGCTCTCCAAGGTGTTGGCTGATATGGAGACAGGCATGATTGATCGCTCCGATGGCGTTGTGTTCTACGGCGAGCTGCCTGCGAAGGGTTGGTCATCTCAGAAGATCCTGAGTGAGCTTGATAAGAACAAGAACATGCACCATGCCGATTGGGAAGGCGGTCGCGTTTCGGGCGCTGTGTACCATGGTGGAGACGACATGATCAACATGCAGACCGAAGCATACCGTAAGTTTGCCATTGCTAACCAGCTTCACCCCGATGTCTTCCCTGGTGTGCGCAAGATGGAATCTGAGGTTGTCTCGATGGTCCTCAAGCTGTTTAACGCTCCTGAGATCGGCTGTGGAACAAGCACTAGTGGAGGCACTGAGTCACTGCTGCTCACGTCTCTGGCTGCCCGAGAGATGGGCCGTTTGCGCGGAATCACTGCACCCGAGATCGTTGCTCCTGTAACTGTGCATGCCGGCTTCGACAAGGCTGCCTACTACTTCAACATCAAGCTTGTTCATGCCCCCATTGACCCTGTCACCTACAAGGTGGACCTCAAGGCCGTAGAGCGCCTCATTAACAAGAACACGGTGCTGATTGTCGGATCCGCTCCCAACTTCCCCCACGGTATCATTGATGATATCGAGGGTCTGTCGCGCATTGCTCTCAAGTACGATCTGCCTCTTCACGTTGACGCTTGTCTTGGTTCGTTTATTGTCCCCTTTTTGGAGAAGATTCTAGGTCCCGACGCCCAGGTTCCCCTGTTTGATTTCCGCGTGCCTGGAGTCACGTCTATCTCGTGCGACACTCACAAGTATGGATTTGCACCAAAGGGTTCGTCTATCATCATGTACCGCACCCCTGAGCTACGTGAGCACCAATATTTTGTTTCGTCTGACTGGAGTGGTGGTGTGTACGCCTCACCGACGCTAGCCGGCTCGCGTCCTGGTGCTCTGATGGTCGGATGTTGGGCTAGTCTCATGAATATCGGCTATGATGGCTATCTCAAGCTGGCTGGAGACATCGTCAAGTCGTCTGCAACCATCCGCAAGGCCATTGAGGATGATTTCCCCGACCTCTACGTTCTTGGAGACCCAATTGCGTCTGTTGTTGCGTTTGCCTCCAAGGTTGTCAATGTCTACGACTTGTCGGATGCCATGTCGCACCGTGGATGGCACCTCAACGCTGTCCAGAACCCGCCAGCTGTTCACATTGCCTGTACGCGATTGACTGTACCTGTAGTGGGCGAGTTTTTGGCCGACTTGCGCGAGTCTGTCAAGGAGCTCAAGGCAAAGGGCACTACTAGTGTTTCGCCTACTGGTTCGGCTGCACTGTACGGTGTCGCTGGTTCCGTCTCGACAGTTGGGGTTGTGGATCGTATTGCCATTGGCTTCCTCGACAACCTCTACAAGCTGTAATTATATACATCTATAGTTGATGGTTAATTAAGATTACGAAATGAAGCAGACTAGTAAGTTGCTTCCAAAAACTTAAGTAGATCTGGTTGGTATACCTCTATGGAGCTGACCCATACCCGAGGTAGTTCCCCTGAATATGCAGCGTAAATAGATATTCTACTTTGTCGTCTTCATCATGACGGACCAGTTTCTTCGCGAAAAACACATTGAGTACGTCAAGGCTCTGGATACAGTGAGTAAACTTTGAGGAGTAACGAGTCCGCCAGTAGTCTGTCCATTGTAACCCCGCTAACGAGAAACACGATGAGCTTCAATACTGGATGACGGAGCATCTTCGCATGTCGGGGCTGTACTGGGGCCTTACAGCATTGGATCTAATGGGTGCGCGGGATGCTCTTGATCGTGAGGATGTCATTAAGTTTGTTAAAAGCTGCCAGCATGAGAATGGAGGCTTTGGTGCGCACCCCGACCACGATCCTCATCTGCTGTACACTCTTTCTGCCGTTCAGATCCTGTTCACCGAAGATGCTCTCGACCAAATTGATGGCGACAAGGTGGCGAATTGTGAGTTTTATGAGCTTGCAAAGAGCCAATCGCTAACCAACAGATATTTTATCCCTACAGAGAGAAGGTGGAGAAGTGGTTGGCGATGAGTATGGCGAAGTCGACACTCGGTTCATCTACACAGCCATCCAGGCACTACGGATTCTCGGCAAACTCGACCAGTTCAATGTTGACGGCGCTGTTGATTTTATTGCGCGGTGCCGAAATTTCGACGGCGGCTTTGGTCTTGTTCCAGGTGCAGAGAGTCATGCTGCCCAGAGTGAGTACATGAGTTGCCTCTTAACAAACCAACTAACAACAGTCTTCACGTGCGTCGCAGCCCTAGACATTGTCGGTCGTCTCGACGTGGTCGACGTCGATTTGTTGGCCTGGTGGCTCTGTGAGCGCCAAGTGCCATCAGGAGGTCTCAATGGCCGTCCTGAGAAACTTCCTGATGTGTGCTACTCGTGGTGGGTGCTATCTTCACTGTCTATTCTTAAACGACTCGATTGGATCGATAAAGACAAACTGCGCACGTTCATTCTCGAGGCTCAGGATCCCGATGGTGGAGGAATTGCTGACCGCAAGGGCGACATGACAGACGTGTTCCACACAGTGTTTGGTATTGCTGGGCTCAGTCTAATGGGCTTCGATAACCTCGTGCGTGTCAACCCAACGTATTGCCTGTCAGAAGAGGTCGTGAACCGACTACCACCATGGCAGCCAAAAACTCCATCACACAATTAACATGTTAGTTCCTAAATGCATTATAAATAGATCGACTTGGGCTCCGAGGACGCCTTGCTCGGGTTGTACTCGACCCAACACACCTTGTTGCCCTGGATGAGGTTGCCAGGATTGATAACATGACAGCCTTCGTACGTGGCCTGAAACGGCGGCGTACTGGGGTCTGCTAGCACAATCATAGACGGCAGTGTAACGAGCTGAAGAGTGTGATCATAGCCCCAGGCAACAGGCCGCTTTGCCAATGGGAATGGTGACAGATGACCCTGGTCGAGCAGCGTCTTGATGACCTTGCGTGCTTCGGCAATGTCTGGCGGAACGTAGGGGTTCTTCATCTGAGTGATTGGCTTCTGGTTATCGTCGAGCATTCGCTGAACGGCGCGCTGCTGCGATGCTCTCTCTTCGTCGTCGTCCGAGTCATCTGGAGTTGGCTGCGATACTTGAGGCTTGACTTGCTGGGTCTCGTCTTCAGTAACGTCCATTTCTGCTGTTCGACTAGATTCTTGTGATGGTAGAACAATCGAGTTGCGGCGAAACCGTGAGCCGTAATCGTCGCGCACCACAACAATCTCTTGTGATAGGTACGACATACGGCACGGATTCGACGCCCACACACTATCAGATGCCACTCGCGAGACCCTGCCCGTAAAGAGCTTTGGTACAGCGTGCAATGGCCACAGCGGAGTAGTGCCTGACGAGAAAGTGGATGCCCAAGCGTCGTTGTCACCGGGCACAAAGATTAGCTTCACAGCTGATACCAAAGTGGGGAACTCGCCAAGCAGTTGCGCCAGAAAATCAAACGACTCTTTGTACGACGTGGAGCTACCATTTGCCTGGAATGGTGTTGATTTGAAGCTTCCGGGAAAGATGATTGCAATGGGCTCTTCTACCGCATCGGTGTCACCAAAGTAGCGTTGGAGATGGCCAAACAACTTGCGCAGCGCATCAACAACTCTGAGCTCGTCAAGGAAAATATCAGAACCGAGAACAATTATGCGGTGGTGCGAATGCTCACGCTCTTGCAGTACTAGCTGGCGCTCGGATGCCTTGTCGATGCGATCTATGCGGGTTACGGCTGTGCCAGACCGAGAAGGAGTATGAACACCCAGAAAGTCGAGGTTTCCATACACTGTCTTTGTGGCATCACGCTTCTCAGCTGGAGGAGATCCAATAGTACCTGCTATGAACTTCCCGTTGAAGTAGACACCATCACATAAGATTAGGTTGCCAGGTAGATGGTATGTTCCCTCCGCAGCCACGGCCTCGGTGACGTCTAGCTCGACTTTTCCCGAGCTGTCTTGAAGCCACCAGTTGCCATCTGGACCCTTTGAAATGAGGCCGAATAGAAGGAAATGCGAATTATCACGACCCAGCATGTTTTTGATGTGAGTAATGGAGTAGAAATTACTTCCCGCGACGGAAGCAGTCACGTTAGCCTGGAATGAAGGTGTCTGAAACGTCTCGTTGCGGAGAATGCGGTCGTGAACCAGATGATAACGAGTCAGATATAGTGAGGCCTGATCTGCTACTGGCGCCAGAGCGTGCGGTTTCGTGGGCCTTGGTTCGAAGTGCTTCTTCACGGCATCGTAATGGAATCTAGGCTGTGAGTAAGCGTCAATTACCTTGAAGTGTTCCTTCCAATCAAACGGCCTGGACGACACAGCCACAGGCTGAGTTTCCGAGTCGTCGATAGTATTGGTCCGTGTGACTTTAGCAACGCCGACATCAGATCCAACATTGAGTAGGTCTCGTGCGATTTCCTTCAGAGCGTCGCCCTCAATAAACAGACCTCGATCCTGGTCTTTCCATTGGCGTGCAATCTCATCGAGAAACTTCTCTGCACGCGCACTTCGCCAGTCGACACCAAAATTGTGTCCCAGGAGCTTTGCTGCTGCCTCGAGGCCCGACGACTTGAGGTTGAGACCGTGCTTCTTGGACAAAATACGGTAAGCAACTGGGCGGACCTGGGCACTGGTTAGATCAATGGGCAAAACAGCTGGTCGTGGCGCTGAAGTCTCGTCAGTGCTCGAAACCGTCATCATAGCATAGATCAACCGAGAAAGAAACGATGGAAGGTAAGAGCGGGACGCGACGCGACACTGCAACGCACTGCAATTAAGGGTAGGGTGAGGAGGTTAGCCGACTACTGAAATATTCTGTAGAAAAGTCGATGTCAACAAAGGACTTCGTGGCCAAGTTGGTTAAGGCGTACGACTGTTAATCGTAAGATCGTGAGTTCAACCCTCACCGAGGTCGCTTATTTTTTCCACTCCGGTGGATTAATTTTTTGGTGAGCGATTAAAGCGTCAGGGGTGGCTTTGTGATCCCAAGCAGTCACACAAACTCTTCGCGAGGCTTTGTGACTGAACCTAGAGCAAAACTTTGAATCAGCTGGCATGATCCAAACAGCTGTAAGAAGCTCATAAATTTTATTAGTGGATGTCACAATAGAGGGAAAATACAAATGTAAACTGAAATCAAATTAAATGGCATATCTAACGCCATGATGGATGCGAAATGCTATGCAGAATAGTTAGATTGGAGAGAAAGAGACAGCGGCGTGACATCCGACGGCTCTGACTCAGGATGCGAATGACCAGTAGCATGAACACGCAACCTGCTAGACTCAGCATGCTCTGTATGCAAAAAGGTTGGTGCGTCGTCCTTATACGACTCATGAGCAGGCAGAGGCGAGTAGGCATGCGAATGTGTTGAGTGGTGGTGGTGGTGGTGGTGGTTATGAGAGTGCGAGTGGCCGAGATCGGGGCGGTCACAGCCATAGATAATCCGCTGTACTAGGATGGTGATATCGAAACAGACGGTTCCTGCTGAGCCTAGAAGGAATGGCAGCTCGTTACGAAGAAACGCAGGGCCCGATGGTCCATGGGCTTCAGGAGACAGCAGGATCGACAGGGTGTAGGTAACATTTCCAAACAACGCAGCAGAGAAGAGCAGCATCGATGTTCCCCAGGTGCTCTTGCGACAAAAGTTCTTGTAGATCTGGGGAAGTCGCGATGTCAGATACATGACCATACAGATCCAAGCAGATATACGACCCAAAGTGGCAGCATCAAAGCCTGTTGTACCTGCACCTCCAGCAAGAGCATGAAAACCCAATCCAGCAGCAACAGGTGCAGCACGCACGCGCGTGAACGATGCCATGAAGGATGACGTTATCATGGCCTTTACGCTGGTAGCGCTTAGAGTACGAGGCACCTTGTTTGGAATGGCGATGGGTTCCGAGTGCACAGGTGCGGCACCAACATCAGCAGAATGGCATGACGGGCCGCTCTCAGCAATGACGATGCGCCGGCGGTCGCGGCGCGAGTAAACAATGTACTGGAGACCCAAGATCATGTCGATAGTGACGTAGTACATGGCAAGCAGCGTCTGAAAGGGCATCTGATGGGTCAACAGGCAGCCCAGTAGGTTTGTAGCATCGCCAACAAACCAGTTGAGTAAGAATCCCCACGATAGGCCCTCGACGGATTGGTTCATGTAGTTTTCGGCCACCTGGGGTAGCTGAGCGCCGAGCCACGCCGCGAAGGATACGGAACCAAACAGCCACGAAGCTGCGGCCGAATCTCCATAGACACACGAGCCCGAGACCATGTAAATCCACCGCACAAGCGGCAGACCGTCGTGTATGGGCTGGCAAAGCCCGTAGTTGTCCATGGCGTGGAGAACGGGGGCGTGTGGATGGGAGGTGGAAGAGAACAGGAACGGCGCCCGGAATGCAAGGAGGATGCTGATAAGCCATAGCCACTTCTGATAAGCCACATCGGGCGACAATACGGGTTAGGGCCGGAGACGTCAGATGCCAGGCGCAGGTCAGATGAGGTCATAGTCTAACAAGTAAAAAGTAGTATGAATGAGTCCAAAAGCTAGGCAAAACGTTGTATTAGATGTAAAAACCTCATAAAGAGGTATATGGGGAATAAGGATGGGTATAGATAACAGTGGAGATGCGATAACGGCAACTTCGCAGTTGATCGAACACGATTCAAGCATCTCGTGACTAACTAAGCACCCACGAGACAAGCATCTAGTTACTAACTAACTAACCAACTGCAAATATAAAAGCAACCCAGAACGAGTCACAACACGCCCGGGATTAGCTCAAAGTATAAATAACTCCAATAAAAACTCGACACAGCATTGGAGTGGGCGATTGCGCCTAGGATTCGTCGACAGCATCGCCCGAAATGGTGCCACCACTGAGCATGGCTCGCATCGACATAGGAGCAACGGGACTAAGGTGTTCCAGACGAGTCTGCGTGCTGTCACCAATGTCGGGAGACGATGGCATTACAAGAACTTCAGCAGATATCGTCGACTCTTTAGACACAGGCTGCTCAAACTCAGCTTCAGATGCCTCGTCGTCAAGGTCGCCCAAACCTCCCGATTCGCTGTCTCCAAGTCCCCAATCATCATTGTCGTCAGCTTCTTCAAGTTTGATGCCTGCTTCGACGAGTTTCTGCTTCAGGTAATCGATTGTATGGTCTTTTGCCTTGATGACGTCCTCCAAGTCTTCGACACGATCCTCCAGTTGCTGGATGCGCGTCGGTGACTTGAGCTCTACTGCTTCAGGGACATTGGGCGTCTTAATATTACGCGCAGGTCCATCTGAAACACGTAGCCGCTTGGGCTCCAAGTTGTCTTCCGAGTCAAGACTACGTTTGGCGGGAGCTGCTGGTGCAGGAGACGCAGATTGAGTGGCCGATGGATGCTGACTATCGTACGCCTCGGCTGCCTTGCTGTATGCTGACGTGATATCGTGAAACACGCGTTTCCACATCGTCAAAGGGCAATGAGTAGCTTGCGATGGTCGTTCGGTTGGCGGATTTTAGTACTGCTCTTTCACTGGAAATGTCGTGACGGCGTAGTAATGAGGTTTGATAGAGTAGCTGTTATGAGTGACAGCCGTCGTTATTGATCTGAACACCTCACTCTTTCCACAGACAAAAAAAAATAAATAAAATGAGAACAGGGATCGCCTCGCCTTTTATATGTCACCCCAAGGCACTCCGTTATGGGGTAAAGTGACTCGTCGAAAAGTGACTAGTCAAATAGGCCTCATGCCAGTTATTCGCGTCACGTGAGACGCGGTTCGCTTCGCGAGGATGAACCCGTTCGAACGACTAGGAGAGTCTACTGACAAGCTACAGGCAGAGAGTCTTTAGCTCCTCTAACCAAACATCTATTTGGTTATGTTTCTAACCATAATACACATGAGTGTCATAATCAATCGTAATGTCTCCCACTGTGTGGAGAACGCTCATTTCGCGATAAAGTTACACACACCTGCCCCGAGAGCAGGGCTCATCTAGATCCATCTATAACCCACCATCAGTACAGCTGTGTGGTGCTGCCCTGTGTTGTCGGATAGCTGTTGGGCTCAAACACCATCGACAGCAGTGCCGCCTGGTTCGGCACCTGCGTCGTGGCGTAAGGTTCACCCGTGTACTGCTCAGTCTGATAGTTGGGGTTGCGTGGTGTCTGCACTGCCAAGGCCTGCTGCTGCTGTTGCTGCTGATACGCAACAGGCCGCTGGTATGGCCCAGCCTGATGAAACGGTTGTTGCGCCGTCGGACCTGGGCCGATGTGGCCAAAAAACGAGTTTGGATACAGCTGTGGTACCGGATACCCGTCTCCGTTGACACCAGCTCTGCTGTAGTATTGGCCTTGGCCCGACACTCCTGCAACTGCTGAACCCCCCTGCATCTGCTGTCCCTCACCTTGCGAGCTCGCAATTCCCGTTGGGTAATCAACAAACTCGGGTTTCACATATGGAACAGTGCTTGAGCTGCCGAGAGGAGGTAGACTGGTGCTCTGATGGTGATGCTGCTGCTGCTGCTGCTCGCCCCCACTGGCGTAATACATGGTCTGTGGCGACCTATTCACTGAAATGGGCGCAGCCGCCGATCGCACAGCATAATGCTGGGCTGCAACCAGTGATCCGTGCTCAGACTCCGGTTCGGTACTTGCGTAACCAATAGCAGGGTGGTTCATCATAGATGCGCTACTCGTGAACGGATAAGGAGGATGTCCTGGTTGGCTGTATTTCAGCGACCCCAGAGACTGTGACGATGTACCTGCACGAATGACGTCTTCCACTTCGCTAGTAGCAGAACCACGGAACTGGCCAACACTCGACGACGGCTTGGAGATAGAATTCTCGTGTCGCAGCTTTTTGCGGCGTGTCGTCGAGGCTTTGCGCACCCGTACCTTGCAGCCCTGAGATGCAATCTCCTTGATGAGATTGCTGGAAGTTCCCAGACCTGGAAAAGCCTTAGGCGAGTACACAACAATGATATTAGACATCTCGCGGCCGCGATGTGTCAGGTGGTTTTTGCCAGGAACAACCTCCCACACGTTGAATTCAAGTTGGTATTTGCCCTCTTGCCGAATGGAGATGTCATGAAGTATGAAGAAAAACTTGCCAGGCGCTGGTAACCGAATATGAGAAAGTGATGCCAGTGTCGTGCCCGTCAAGCGGCGAGAAGCTATGTTTGTACGCAAGTTGCCGTCGTTGGATATCACCTCGTGGAGCGTGGTATGCAGAATGAAGTTACTAGGAATCTCATGTGTGACTGGCTTGCCTTGGGCATCTCGGATCGTGAAGTATACGACGGGTGGCGGATCAACGGGTCGGCGGGAATCACCTGTGTGTTAGAATCATGCAAACCATCTCTGAAAAGTCTGTAATACTCACATTTGATACCCCACCCCATGGCACGAGCCTGGATCGGCTGCTGCACTATCTCAAGGGTATACGAATAGCTCGACCTGCGGTCGTCGTATGATGGATGTTCCCCGGCAGTTGGCAGATAGCCGGATCCATATTGCCAGTCTTGCCTCTGACTCAGCATGATATAGTCGAAAAAAGGTTGGAACTATATGAAGTCGGATATCTCCGCTCAACAAAAAAAATAACAGAAAACGCGGAGCTCACGGGATGTCTGCTTGGATGCACACAGCTTCCCCCCACCAGTACTAACCAGCAGCCTAGTTAGTTGCAAAGAGTCAACTTCATAACCCCAGCAAAAGTCTGGGGGAGGGTGCCTTTTTATTTGCGTTTGTGCAGTGGTAATGCCGGAGGAAGTGGAGGAGAAAGGAAGGAGCGGACATCTTGCAGACAGGAGACCTTGCATGAAAAGGGCCGATATCAGGAATCCGACCCCTCCCTTGTTACCAATTAGGTTGACCAGAGCCTGCTCACCACATGAGGAGGGCTCGTATCACGCTGAGGATTGGCGAGCTGCACAGTCGGCGCAACATAGCCGGTCCATAAACGGAAATCCAGTTTGGCATGATTCGGGTGTACGTATTTTGTTGTTCTTGAAGACGTGCACATGCGACCGTACATGGCATAGGCAGAGCGCACCTAACAGGACTGAGAATATAGAGTTTCGGGATCTCACATGGGAGTGGCAGGCGAACAATGATTGCGAGAGGACGACAAAGGAGCTTGCAGTGGCGGAAGTTTGGTGCACCATTTTGGTTGCTGCGGTAGACGAGGCACCCCGCCTGACGATATCTAGGCCAAAGCCTATTCGTGTTTCGTGCTTGCAGAGAGGTGCAGGGAGCGACGTGAGCCGACCACAGGGACCAGAGCGAAGGATCGAATCGAGGAGGAACATTCAGGACCTTGGAAATAATAAATGTTAAAGAGCAGGTGAAACATAGCTGATCCAAAGCAAATAATTAATTTGGCCGTGATTTGTTGATACGATGACGAGAATATTAAAGCATTTCTAAGGCGACTTTTGAACTGATGCAAGAAAGGAGGCTAGTCAACAAACTGGCCTGGTGGGGGAGGCGTGTGACGAGAGGCCAAAGGGGTGGAGATGGACGGCAAGAGCGGACGGCCGATATCAATGCATGGTGAGAGCGGGGTTCAAGCAAGGAGCGGAGTCAAGATTCCCATGATCAGCACAAAAAAAGCATATAGCTGTATGGGCCATATTTCTTTTTGACAAAGGGCAGCCTGAGCGAGTCAGATCTGGCATGGAAGCCATGGCGGCAATACGTTCCATGGAGCGCGAGGATGCATAATATGCATAGCATCGAAGATCAGAGGCAGCTATCGAACGCATCGAAGGATCGGTGGAAGATAGGGGATCGGAGTCGAAGGAAGCGTAGTAGCCGCTGACCAGACCGTTTCGAGGTGCGGACTATTACGAGACCTGCGTAATCCGTGCACAGCTGTAGAAGGAGTAATACGGTGACGATCAGCTGAGACTGACACACTCCTGTGTCCCGAACCTCTGCACCGCAGGAGCCAAGCGAAACCAGATCAGATTTGGACAGGCAAATAATATCGCTGATATTACCAAAAGCAGCCACAGAGTTTGCAGACTGCTGATGCCAACAAAGTTTGGAACTTGCATCAACACGACAGGAGAGACACAAGTAAGCGAACCAAAAGGGATGGTTCAAGCAGGGCGCCGGCCGAACGGGGACCGCAGGGCGAATTACGGGGCCGGCAAGGCGCTTTGCCATGGCGGGACCGTGCCAGTGGAGCGGGAGCTGCCAGGGGCTGCCCGCGTGGAAGCCGCCGGCGGGTGGTGTCGGCGGCCCTTGCAACGAACGGCATCAGCATTAAGATTCAGAGGTTCTGTCTTGCTTTTTTAATTAGCCGGACCTAGCACCACAACCAACAGAGGTTGGCGTCTGCTTGATATCGATTTGACAAATGGCGTGTAGCAGTGGGTTGCTTTTGGATTCCCGAGACAGGCCGAAAGTGCCCTTGTGTATTGGCTGTCCAAAGACTTGTCACATCTCCCCCAAAGTAGAATTTGGAGGGAGGGGGAAGGAAGCAGCAAGGCGGCGCGGGCGCTTTTTTGGGACATGTACAGTGCAACAAAGTGCAAGAAAAATGATATTCAGGGGGCTTACCTCAGCATCAAATTGAGCGTGGTGTGGTGACAAGCTGGTGAAGTCCGGGTGCCTCTTTGCTGGATCAAGTGTCAGTGGTAGGTTACGGTAGGCGGCATGGCTGAAAGGAGAGCGGCGACATGGCAAAGGGATCGTGGCTCGTGTGGCATTCTTACAGGCTCAATGTTGGGACGGATCCGAGCTCGCCCAAAAGGGATGCCGAATATTTTACGGCATCAATGGCCGGCGATTAAGATTTCCGTAGGGGAGCCGAACTGTTGGGTTTCCCTCGATCAGGTTGTGCCCAGTTAATAAACTTTAACTGGTAAGTGGAGTAAGGGGTGAGGGTTAACCAGATACAGGGTTAGGGCCGCGTAGCACTGGTAAGGGTACGGGTAGAACCAGGAACTCAGGGCGAGGGACAGCGGTATAGTCACTGTTTGAGGGATAGGGGGCGAGCGTTCTGGGGTTCTTAGGGCTTGGAGCCTGAAGCTTCGGGGCTTGGGGCTTGGGGCTCGGGAGGGGACCACACAACCGCCTCGGCCCAAAGGAGTCGCCGGTGAGAGGCGGCGGGCGGTCCTCATGTCCTGATAGAGGATATGGGCGGGATGGACACGCGAGTGGGCGGCGGAGATGAGCAGTAGCTGGCTGATAGGAGCGGGGGACACACAATGGACAATGGCGGTCCTGAGCCTCGGGTGGTAATTAGTCCTAAAGAGGCAGTCGGTAAGCTGTTCTCTAGGGGGCCGTGTACGCTAACAGTCAGGGCGGTGTTCAACAAGGCGGTAGTCGATGAGAGCCTCCTAAACTGGCTCAATGGGGCCCCCGAATGGCTCTGACTGGCCTCGACTGGCCTGTGGCTGACCCTCAATGACCCAGAGCTTATGCCCGCTACGCGCTTCCCCCCTAACGACACGACTACATTGGGGGCGCTGCTCGCGTCCACCAATCAGACCCGCGGTCCTGTGACGTAGGGCGTCAGGGGGATCGCCGCGTACCTACGGCAACGCCCAACTGTGACGGGCCAAATAATACCGGTACACAGTGCCAAGAGCACGGATTTCGTCGAGATCGTTGGTCCAGTCGACATAACAGTCAATTGACGTGGTCAACTGCTCCTCAGAATGTCTATTCTACACTGTAGAAAGCCCTGTCTTGTTCAAGGAAGTGGGGTTCGATCGCGTCGCAAAAGAAACTGCGGGGCTTTGGCGTGCAGACGCCCCACGGGGCATTATAAAGGGCGGATTCCGCCTCGACTAATGTTTCCATCTTACACTTTACAACAACAGCAACAATGAACTTTGTCGAGAACGCACTTGAGAACCAGGGTGAGCAGCAGATGGTCAACGAGGCCGAGTCCTTCATGGGCGGAAACAGCGGCAGCAACCAGCAGCAGGGCTCCAACCAGCAGCAGCAGGGATCCAACCAGCAGCAGCAGGGCGGCAAGTACGACAAGTACGTCAACGAGGGTCTTAGCACCGTTGAGGGCAAGCTTGGTGTCAACCTCTCGTCTTCCCAGCAGAACGAGATCAACGTAAGTAGATTATGAGCCGACACTCGTAACAAGGATCCTTTTCTAACCCAGTCTTTCGTTGACAAGCAGGTTGACGAGCGCTTCTAAATAGCCTTGTGTCATTGGCACCGGTGCCAATTGACTACTGACAACACAAAATTAGTGAATGCAGTTGATTACCAGGTAGTTGTTGATTGTAGGAGGGTCATCACGCCCAACGTATGAGTAGGTGCTTTTGTAGCGCTTCGGGCGCGGTTCGTAACGGGACGCGTTTCAAGCTTGTCAGAAGATGAATTGACCTGTCAATTGCAGTCAGATTTGAGCTGGACATCATTAGTAGCCTGTTGATTCTAACGAGCTGTTGTTACTGTTGTCCGAACCATTGAGTACAGGGAGATCGTGACGAGAGGGCTGAGCTCAAACCTCTCGCAAGCTGCACTCATGGAGACCGTAATCTTCAGATCGAGGTCCTACTCGACATTCGAAACAGCTGTCGACCTTGCCGGAATCACTTCAATCAATAAGATCTTGTCGAGACACTCGTCGACACCGTAATGACTAGCTTGCCGAGGCTCATCTTGGATGACAATACAAGCATCTTTAGCTATCTCTACCGGTAGCACTGAAGAGTGTACCAGCAAGGTCTCGGCGGTGGCATCACAAGAGGAGCCAGTAATAGTAATGATAGCAGCGACTCCTATTCATAACCGCGACTCCATCCTGTCTTTAAATAGGATTCTATGTCTGGAGTTCACAAGAGCCTGGAGTTGTCTGTAACTAGCGTTGAGCCGAGACTTCTGATGAAGCGGGACGTGACAAGAACAATTCCGAAACAGCATGAGACACTGTGCTCCGTAGTTCTCGTCAATGAGATACGTCAGTGGAGATGAACTCAAGTGTGTAAGTGAGGTGTGTACTGAGAACAGGGCCAACCAAGCTGCTCAGTTAAAGTCAAGTTGACATCATCGGCAAACTCGAGACCATCTGGCTTGACCTCATCTGGTAGAGTTGACCTCATTATTTCAAAGGGTCACAAGTAGGTGCTGCGAACTGAGGCATTGTCAGCTCATACTGACACCCAGTATACTACAGTGTACCAACAGGCACTACTTTTAAACACGTCTCTGTATCACTTCATTTCTAAATATCCATTAGACATTACACATTGTCAATGCTTGGTTAGCTGAGTTTCAAAAAAAAGAACCAGATGTCAGACAAAAAAGAGCTTGGTAATTTGCTGTCTTCATGAATTGTGGTCAGAAGCAGAACTGAAATTTTTGTATCATCATAATATCTGGGGTCACAGACAACGTACCTAGTAGGAAAGAACAGGATAAAAGAATAAAAGAGCACATCGAACTCCACTCTGACTGTTAGAAAGCTCACAGAAAAATATGGGCCTTGTGATCAGATGGTGATGCATGTTTAGTTCTTGGATCACGGTTCACCGAACAGAAAGTTTGTGAAAAACATTCCTCATCTCACAGCCGATCAAACAAACGTACCTGTATTAGAAAATGTCTCGGTAACTTGCACCCAAGGTCATAAACGAAGAATTCCTAAAATTTCTGAATGTCCTGCATATACATCCTCAGTGAATCGGTTTCAAATCATTCCGAGTGCTGCGAGATTCTTACCTTGTAATTGAGAGTGGTGGAGGCCTGTTTATAGTTGCTTACACACCACCTTCGTCATCCAGACTTGCACCTGCAAATTTGGACAACGACAGTGATGTGTACCAGTCAAGTGCGCGAGCCCGACACTAAAGTGAAGTGTGGGAGTGGAACGGTTGAAAAATTCAGCCAAATTTTTGTACTCTTCACCGCCAGGGTAACTCGTTTCCTAGGTGATGTATGAGAGCTGAAGAGCAGTCCAAAGTCCGCTTTTGCTAATGGAAACGCGAGCCTGCGACGGCAGCAGTCATAGCTATAAGACGACAAGACTTCGATTGATAGTTTGGACGCAGTTCCATCCTCAATTGGTCGACCCGACGTCCATTTCGCCCGGGTACGGCTACAAGGCAGACACTTGGATGCACGGTGAAAAAGCGCATAGAGCCAGTCAGAGCTGCCAGGACAGGTTTACAGTTAAAGCATCTTAGTAGCTTTGTTCAAGAACAGAGCTACCTACAAGTCTGTGTATCATTCCGTATAACTTCACCTAGTTATATCATTTAGAACCCACGACTTTTTACAACTTTTTACAACTTTCACTCATGGCTTTTGACAGCTTAACTTTTTATCTATAAATTACCAGTGAAGTACGGATTACCGAATCATGTCATTTTAATGCTACAGCTGAATTACATGCAGAGCATTCAACTCATATACAAAGCGTTTAGTCGGATCCAGAAGCACGGGTGAAAGTGTACTGCTTGCTGTGGCCAATGACGGGCTTGATGACGCCCTGGTCCTCAAGGTCGCGCAGAGCACGGCGGGCCAGAGATCCTCCAATCTTCAGACGGTCGACAAGAACAGACACGGTGACGAGCTTGTAAGTGGCGGCCTCCTTGAAGATACGGTCGTACAGAGGCTGGTCAAGGATGACGTGGTGCTGGGCCTTGTCCTTGACCTTTCCCTTGGACCACTTCTTCTTCTTCGACTTTCCACCGGCGGCGGCGGCGGCGGCCTTGGCGGCCTTAGACTGCTGAACCTTAGGAGGCATTCTTTGGTTAGCGGACCGTCAAAATTGGATGCGATGCAACGTGAAATCTGCCAAAATTCGAAGTGTCGTGTGAAGCTACAAAGACTTTTTATATCAGTTGCTCTATAATGTCATAGACACGAGTAGTTCCTCGATGCTTCGTTTGTCGTTTCACTTCAGATTTGGCAAACTTGACGCGACGCCAATGTTGCGTTTACTCACTTTAATCTCGAGTTCTTCGGCTGAAGAGAAGAACAATTGGACTTTTGGCGGTATACTATAACTGGGGCAGTGAGTCGCATGCGACACCTGCGTATGTTTCGGACTGGGAGAGAATCTGTGACGCTGGATTGCCTATTTCGGAAATAAGTTTACTAGTTTAACCCTTTCCCATTATACCCCGTTATGGGCATTTGTCTCTCTTATTCATCACTATATCAGGGACTGTCTGTATTTACGTCTCCATCTGTGAAATTCTGGCTGCCCATCCCGAACAATGTCCAAGCGGAGAGCAGACATTCAAATAAGACGCGACGACGTGGATGACGCGGATAATGACCGTGATGCCATTGAACCTGCGCGTCGCGCGGATCCGTCTGTGCTGGCAAAGCGAGTGTATGTATAAGTTTGTTGTGATAGTAGAAATATCGCTAACTTCGAGAATCGCAAAACCCCGCTCAAGACTCGCGAATGGTGCGCGGCCTGCTAATGTCCCTGCCAACCCATTCTCAGGATTTTCAGGTGCTCCTTCAGCATCGAGCGCGTCGGCTCCTCCTGCTAATCCGTTTGCATCTTTAAAGAGCTTCACTTCCCAGCAGCCAGCAGCCACTCCTCAATCTGCACCGGCATCAGCTCCTAGCTTCAACTTCTCGACTCCGGCTTTTCAGAAGCCTGCGCCGACGCCAAGCTCAAGTAATGTTCCTTCGAAGGAATTGCTGTTCCGTGCGTTGAATGAGACATTCCACGAGAAGATTTCATCTCTCGCCTCGGCATCGGTATCCCAGTCCTGGAAGTCTGTTGCTGACGCTTATATCAAATACGCTGCTGACATTGAGTCAGGAGCTATTACTGGCGGTGCATCATCTGCTGCACCTGCAACTTTCAAATTTAGTTCGGGTCCTGCTTCTGAGTCTTTGGCTGACGTCAACATGGATGATGATGCAGAGTCAAAGGCATCACATGGCTTCAACTTTACCGCTCCGTCAACGGCATCAAATGGTTTCAGCTTTGGAGCGCCTCCAGCGGACAAGTCTGCTGATGCACCCAAGGGGTTCACCTTTGGATCTACAGAACCTGCCAAACCTGCGGAACCTGTTACGTTCTCTACTGCCAAACCGTTTACTTTCGGTTCACCAGAAGCGTCTTCGAAGCCTGCCGAAAAGGCGGCTGAGCCCGAGAAGCCCGCTCCCTCCGAGGCAATGTCAGAATCTGACTCTGACAGTGAGGTTGAGGAAGTCAAAATTCAAGGTCCAAGCTTTTCCTTGGATGCTCTGCCCAAGACGAAGAACTCACCCTTCACTTTCGGAGATAAACCAAAACCAAAGGATGACTCTGATTCTGATTCGGAGGACGAGATTGTTATCCAGGGCCCGTCCTTCACTATGGAGAAGCCTCCTACGTCGAAGAACACACCGTTTTCGCTTGGTAAATCAGACGGTCCCACATTCTCATGGTCGAAGCCAGAAGACAAGACTGAGGCTACTCCTAGCAAGGATTCTACCGAAACGAAGTCGTCAGATACCCCCAAGGCCCCGGAATTCAAGTTTGGCACCACTAGCCCTTCTGCTGTGAAGGACCACAGCTGGTCTCCTGAAAAGGGTATCAAGTTTGGAACTGCTACAGCTCAGAAAGCTTCATCAAGTGACTCGTCAGCCACTGTTGCGGACAGTAACAGTACTGGGTCGTTCCAGTTCGGCTCCACGATGAGCGTAGCCCCATTCAAGTTTGGTGCTTCAGCGACCGAGTCGAAGGCCGATGCACCCAGCCCTTTTAAATTTGAAGCTTCGCAGAGTAACACAACCGAGCCTGCTGCTGCTACAAAGCCGCCTTTTGGTGCTCCTTCGTCCACTGGTGAGTCGGCCAAGCTTCTATTCGGCTCTACAGAATCTGCTAAGCCACTGTTTGGTTCTGCGGAAGCTCCCAAACCTCTGTTTGGCGGCTCCACCGACTCCAAGCCCCTGTTTGGCGCGTCTTCGCCGAACGCGTCGTCAGCAGATGCGCCTAAACCGTTTACATTTGGTGCACCTGCCGGCGGCTTCAAGTTTGGTGCTCCATCGACAGGAGACAGCAAGGCAACGGAGACGAAGCCCTTTTCGTTTGGTAGCAGCAGTACTGCAGCACCATTCAAATTTGGAGCCCCTGTGGTAGCTCCGACAGCAGCGAAGCCTTCAGAAGGCGGTGCTGCTGAGTCTACTGCTGGTGGTGGTGAGGAGGGAGACTCCATGCCAGCGGAGCCCCAGACAGATTTGTCAGAGAAGGGTCCCGGCGAAGAGGAGGAGACGGTTGAGTACGAGAAGATGTGCCGAGTGTACGAACTTGTTGATGGACAATATAAGGTTCAAGGAAAGGGCCCATTGCGAGTGCTTGTTCACAACACTACTAAGAAGGGTCGATTGCTGATTCGCGCTGAGGGCTCGGGCCGAGTGCTCATCAACACGCTCCTACGCAAGCAGCTCAAATACACGAGTGCTGGCAAGGGCCGAATGCAGATGATGGATGTCAAGGCCGATGGTAAACCGACAACGTACATTATTCAGGTGAAGACGGAGAAAGACGCCGAAGAGCTGAGTGCAGCGTGTGAGAAGAACAAGAGCTGATCTGTGACGATAAACAAGAGAAGAGGCAGTATGTATTAGCATGTATTATGGAGATGGTCAGCTTATGACCCTCATTTGTGTTTATCTATTAGCACGTGAGTGTCGTGTAATATACAAATCATAGAGAAAGGTGCAGTGGTGAAGCCACAGCCACGCGTTGGAGCTGATAAGATAAGAAAGGGCAAGGGTTAAGCACTGTGGCAGGCAAGTCGTCTGTTGCAACGCTAAGGAAGACTGATTACTGCATCGGGCAGGTGTCCTATTACTACGCCTGTGAGCTCAACACGCGTCTCTCACAGCATCCATCTTCCGGCGAACTGGAACGAAATACTGAAAAACCTCTGCAGAAGGGTTTGTTTTGCAAGCAGACCCCAAACGCATGTGAATCCCCTCCCCCAGCCCGAAACTCGGCGCGCTTGTCGGCCAAAAATCCCCACATTGAGTCATTACTTCAGCCGCCGGGTTACCCGGCCACTCAATGCAGGGCCCCCTCATTTCTGATGGCTCCTCTGCTGTCGGGCTCATATGAGTCAATCGTATAAATATCGGCTGTACTCCTCCATATTTTGAACTTATTGCCTTTTACTCTTTGGTATCTTCTACAACTCGCGGTTGTGTACTGTTTGTGTAGTCGTGCTACTGCATTTGTCCACTGTCCCTCGTGATCTCCAATTTTTAGGATTTGGGACTGGAAAAAAAAAACCTTAATCTGTACAATTTGTCTGTCCAGGCTTGACGTTTGTTGTCAGTGAATTGTTTTATTCGCGAAGCTTTGTTTGTTCCAAGGCTTCACAAGACGTTGTATCATTGTTCAGTGACCACTTCGTCGTCCCCCGCTCCACTCTACTCTGCTTGCATACCTGCACTTGTCTGCGGTGTTCTCCGATATCGGCTGCGGTCTCGGTGATCTATTTGCCCAGTAAAGTAGTTACTTCGTGACTCTTGTTCTTACTATCCACCCTCAGACTTGCCACACAAAGATGATGCGAGCCTTCTCAAAACGCCCGGCGGCGCTGAGGTCAGCACTGTCATGGCGCTCAGCCTCTATTTCTACCGGTAAGGTCCGTGCTGTTCACAGCTCAAGGAAAGACGAAGCTGCTGCTGCTACTGCAACCACGACCAGCAAGATCACACGCCCTGAGCCTGCTCCGTCGTTTAACGCCACACCCGACACCCGCTCCAAGCCTAAGCCTGCTTCTGTTATGGATGATAGTTTTATCGGCCTGTCCGGAGGCCAGATCTTCCATGAGATGATGTTGCGACACAATGTCGACGCCATTTTCGGCTACTCTGGCGGTGCTATTCTGCCCGTCTTTGATGGTCTGTTCAACTCACCGCATTTTCAGTTTATCATGCCTCGTCACGAACAGGGCGCTGGCCACATGGCCGAGGGCTACGCTCGTGCCACGGGTAAGCCCGGTGTTGTCGTTGTTACATCCGGCCCTGGTGCTACCAACGTTGTGACACCAATGCAGGACGCCCTTTCGGATGGAACGCCCATGGTTGTTTTCACCGGTCAGGTTCCTACCGGTTCTATTGGTACCGACGCTTTTCAGGAAGCTGACGTCATTGGAATCACCCGCTCTTGCACCAAGTGGAACGTCATGGTGAAGTCCATCGAGGAGCTGCCTCGTCGCATTAACGAAGCGTTTGAGATTGCTACCTCGGGCCGCCCTGGCCCCGTCCTTGTCGACCTGCCCAAAGATGTCACTGCTGGCATTCTACGGAATCCTATCCCCACTGAGTCGACGATTCCCTCGCGATCTCTCGCTACTCTGTCGTCCGTTGCTATCAACGAGATGCAGGAGGCCACGATTCGCCGCGCTGCTGAGCTCCTGAACGGAGCCAAGCGACCCCTCATCTACGCTGGCAACGGTGTCCTTTCGTCGGACGATGGTCCCAAGCTTCTGAAGGAGCTTGCCGACAAGGCTTGCATTCCCGTGGCCACTACGCTGCATGGACTGGGAGCCTTTGATGAGAATGATCCCAAGGCTCTCCACATGCTGGGAATGCACGGATCTGTGTATGCTAACCGTGCCATCCAAAGTGCTGATGTCATTGTGGCTCTTGGAGCCAGATTTGACGAGCGTGTTACCGGAACGGTCAGCAAGTTTGCCCCTGAAGCCCGTCTTGCTTCTCTTGAGAACCGCGGTGGTATCATTCACTTTGAGATTCTGCCCAAGAACATTAACAAGGTTGTTGAGGCTACTGAGGCCATTGAGGGAGATGTTGCCACGAACCTTGCTCGCTTCCTGCCATTTGTCAAGCCTGTCGAGGCGCGACCCGAATGGATGGGCAAGCTGAATGTGTGGAAGCGTGACTTCCCCTTCACGTATGAGGAGGACGTCATTGGTGAGCCCATTCGCCCCCAGACGGTCATCACCACTCTGGCTAAGGTGTGTGAGCCTATTAAGGACAAGACTGTTATTACTACTGGAGTTGGTCAGCACCAGATGTGGGCTGCTCAGTTCTTCCGATTCCAGCACCCGCGAACCCTCATCACCTCTGGAGGTCTTGGAACCATGGGATACGGACTGCCAGCTGCTATTGGTGCTAAGGTTGCCCGTCCCGAGGCTGTTGTCATTGACGTTGACGGAGACGCCTCGTTCAACATGACGCTCACGGAGCTGACCACTGCTGTCCAGTACGGCATTGACATCAAGGTTATTGTGTTCAACAACGAGGAGCAGGGAATGGTGGCTCAGTGGCAGTCGCTGTTCTACGAGGACCGATTTTCGCACACTCACCAGCAGAACCCCGATTTCATGAAGCTTGCCGACGCCATGGGTGTCAATGGCATTCGTATTGAGCGTCTCGAGGACCTCGAGGCCGGTCTGCAGCAGATGCTGGATACCAAGGGCCCTACTTTGGTAGAGGTTATTGTTGACCGCAGGGTTCCTGTTCTGCCTCTGGTTCCTGCTGGTAAGGGTCTTGATGAGGGCATTTCGTATGACGCGACGGTCGAGGCCGAGCGCAAGCGTCTGCGTGCTGAGCGTCTTGAGCGCCTTGCCGAGGCCCAGGTCACGCGTGAAGCTGTTAACAAGGCCCGTAAGTAAGGGGTCAATCAAAAAGAGATTTGTGTTTTTTTTACTATCTTGGTAGTTCCTACGAATTAGACCAGTGAGTTAGACCATCCTGCTAGATTAGTCAGACCAGTCAGTATGGTTCAATTTGGATTAAGATTCAGTCAGACCAGTCAGTATGGTCGGTATGGATTAAAATTTAGGGTCGTTAAGCCAGTCAGTGCTAATCAGTCACTACGCTGGTTCTTCATCAGATAGCGTTTCTAGGGGGAAAAGTTACATGAATTGATTCATTTGGCAGTTTTCTTTCGTAGCACCCGCAATGCAAGTCTAGTGGTGCTCCTCCTCGGGGATGTCCTCAATGACAAACCAGTCCTCCTCGACAGCCGAGCCCTGAGCGTCACCGGCCGAAGCGCCAGCAACCTCAACAGTCTGTGATTCGTACTCGGCGACCTGAGCGAGGTCGGCCTCAAGAGCAGGGGCAGCAGGGGCACGAGGAGTGACCCATGGCTTGACGTTGCCCTCTGAGTCCTTGGCGCTGACAGGGATGGGCTTGTAGGCCTTGATCTCCTTGAGGTAGAGGTCCTGGACAAGGTCGACGCGGGACACCGCGGTAGACGAGAAACCACGGGCCGCAAAACGGCTAACGGGGGCGACTTGTCGCTGTGTTAGGAGACAGGGGAGGAGGGCGCGCAATGTGCACATACCAGCGCAATTCGGGCGAGCATTTTGATGGATGTGTAGTGCTACAGAGTACCAAATGGGATTTTCCACCAATTTTGTAGCTGTGAGCCAATCAGACGGCCTGGCCTGTTACCCGGTGCTGTACACTAGCCGTGCCTCTCTCCCCCTAACCAAGTTCTCACTCATCGGTCTCCCTGCCAACGTCAGCCCTGTTTGGCGGTTATGGGGTTCGTCGGGCAGGGGAGTTTGCATTTGCTGATAGTTATCAACATGAGGGTGCTGGAATAAGAGTAAGAGTCACATAGATAAGAATTGCCGCTCGTATAGCAGTTCCAGCGTTAGCAGAATACGGTAGTTACATAGAACAGCATGATGGATGTTATTTGAATGAGCCGACAAGTGGTTCCGAGTATAATAGCTACGAAGTATGTCAGACTCAGCTGGCCTCAGCTATATATATGTGCCTATACGGATTTAACTGTGGACACGGCACTCGCAGATGTCTCACGCGTATCGACGGGTACTTCCTCATCAGGCCTGTCACAGCCGCACAGCCGTTGGCGGCTAAGTTGTGAGTTGAGAATGGGCAGCAGCTAATCACAAAAGGGGGAACTCGACGCATAAACCAACACACATCACACCGACCCTGCCCCCTTCTCCGTTTCCCCACCGTGCCGTGCCGACTAAGCCGTTGGCCTGGTGCTCACTAGCCATCGTACCCCACGGGTACAGGTCAGGGTACAAAGTGGGGAAAGAGGCCGGGGAAGTTCCGGCACGCCGTTCCGACACCGGTATATCGACCGCGTCTTCACCGTCACTGAGTATTGAACACAGAGGTGTAGACAAGCGTATCAAGCCTCTAGATTGCCGGATATCGCCCAATGGCATGCTGGCATCTCGAGCTGTCGGTAGATACCCGCGGGCCCGCCAGGTTAGATCGGTTGCCATTTCGGGTAACAGGTGCGCTGCCGCGCCAACCCCGGAAACCCCACTTACGGCCTGCCCATATATAAGGTGCCGGTTATCTCGGTGAAATTTTTCTAATTTGTCTATTGTTTTCTGTTACAGTGCAATTGCAAATGCTCGCCACCGCTACTAAACACATGCGACTCGCTCGCACTGCGCAGCGCCAGCTCGTCACGGCTCGCGTGCTGTCGGTTCGCCTAGCGTCGACTGCTCATACACACGAGAAAATCGCCAATCCTTCGACAACCAAGGCCTATGTCAACAATCAGTTTGTTGAGAGCTCGACTACCAAGTGGTTCGATGTGCATGATCCTGCCACCAACAACCTCGTGACACGTGTGCCCCAGTCGACAGCCGAGGAGCTGACTGCCGCCGTGGATGCTGCCGACGCTGCTTTCCAGACGTTTCGTAACACGACGATCCTGTCGCGCCAGCAGATTGCTTTCAACTTTGTGCGTCTGATCCGTGAGAACTGGGACGAGTTGGCTCGCCTGATCACCCTCGAGCAGGGAAAGACGTTTGGTGACGCCAAGGGTGACGTTCTGCGTGGTCTGCAGGTCGCTGAGGCTGCCTGCGCTGCTCCTCAGGAGCTGACCGGCCAGGTCCTCGAGGTTTCTCGCGACATGGAGACCAAGATGTTCCGCGAGCCTCTAGGTGTTGTTGCTGCCATCTACCCTTTCAATTTCCCGGCAATGATCCCACTGTGGTCGATCCCTCTGTCTATTATCACCGGAAACACACTTATCCTCAAGCCTTCGGAGCGTGATCCTGGCGCTGCCGTGCTGCTCGCCGACCTCGCTCGCCAGGCTGGTGCTCCCCCGGGTGTTATCAACATTGTGCACGGTGGAGCCCCCACTGTCGACTTCATCATCGACGAGCCCCGCATCAAGGCCATTTCGTTTGTAGGATCCGATAAGGCTGGCAAGTACATCCACTCGCGTGGAACTGCCAACGGCAAGCGCGTTCAGGCCAACATGGGTGCCAAGAACCATGCCATCATTGCGCCTGATGCCAACCGTAACCACACCATCAACTCGGTCGTCGGTGCTGCCTTTGGTGCTGCTGGCCAGCGATGCATGGCTCTGTCGGTTCTCGTCACCGTCGGAGAGACCAAGGAGTGGGTCAAGGACATTGTTGAGAGCGCCAAGAAGCTCAAGGTTTCGGGTGGTTTTGTCGAGGACACCGACGTTGGTCCTGTCATCAGCCCGCAGTCCAAGGCTCGCATTGAGGAGGTTATCAACCAGGCCGAGAAGGACGGCTGTAAGATTGAGCTCGACGGCCGTGGATGTAAGCCCGAGGGCTTCCCCAATGGTAACTTCATTGGCCCGACCCTCATCACTGGTGTCAAGCCCGGCATGCGCTGCTACGACGAGGAGATCTTCGGACCTGTTCTGGTAGTCGTTGAGGCCAAGGACTTTGACGAGGCCATTGACATCATCAACCGCAACAAGTACGGTAACGGAGCTGCCATCTTCACCCAGTCTGGTCCTACAAGCTACAAGTTCCAGAAGGAGGTTGAGGCTGGTCAGATTGGTATCAACGTCCCCATCCCTGTGCCTCTCCCCATGTTTTCGTTCACCGGAAACAAGGGCTCGTTCCTCGGTGACCTCAACTTCTATGGCAAGGCTGGTGTGCACTTCCTCACCCAGAACAAGACGGTTACTACGCTTTGGCGCCATGAGGATGCCCTGTCCACTGATGCTACCGTCAACATGCCCACTCAGAATTAATTTGGAGACTTCTGCATCGAGGTCTATTGTATTTAATCAACTGAGAGTTGTTCATTCGTTTTTTGGCTTTGCTTTGTTTATTCAAATTGTATATTGTATATTTTCGTATTGCCTAGTTTAACTAACTATCCAGTAGAGATACAGCAGTGTACCGGTCGATATGAGTGCACGGCTGAACTCACGTGACCCGGAACAGACTAGAAAAATTACCGCCAGTGAAATTGTCAAAGTTCACAAAGATACCGACATCTCACGCATCCGCCACCGGTGATTTTGTGTTTACGCGGACTTTCGCGTCGTCATCGGACAGTTTGCTGATATAAATCATATTGAATCAACACATACCCCTCCAATTTGTCTGTGTTCTCTCATGTTTCGCAAGCTCATAAATAGCCCCGTCTATGGGTCTCTCCGTACGAGATGCCTCATGTCGGGGCATCGCCGGACAGCAGCAGCATCGTCTGGTAGCCAGGCGTGGGTCAAGCGCCAATTTCACAGCAGTCGGCAATCCTTGGCTATGAAGGACCCGTACTCAGTTCTGGGAGTCGACAGATCGGCCTCGACGAAGGATATCAAGAAGAAGTACTACGAGTTGGCCAAGAAGTTCCACCCTGACGTCAACAAAGAGCCTGATGCCGACAAGAAGTTCCAAGACATCCAGGCCTCATATGAGATTCTGTCGGACGAAACAAAGAAGAAGCAGTACGACCAGTTTGGTGCTGCTGCGTTTGAGCCTGGCGCCGGAGGCCCTGGAGGTCCCGGCGCTGGTGGATCGGACGGCCCCTTCAACCCATTTGGCAACTTTTCAGGCTTCCAGGGATTTAACTTTGGCGGTGCTGGTGGTGCACAGGGTCAAAGCTTTAATGTTGAGGATCTTTTTGGCTTTGGAGATATGGGTGGCCGTCGTGGACAGAACCGAAGCAACGGATTCATGCACTATAAAGGAGAGGATGTCGAGGTTGTGACGCGCATTACCCTCGAAGAAGCTGCGGCAGGAAAATCACAGAATATCCAGTATTCGACGCTGGATCAGTGTGGTACATGCAAGGGCAGCGGTCTAAAGACGGGCCGCAAGAAGGATACGTGCCCTAGCTGCGGAGGTACTGGAAGCACGATCCACCTGATGCAGGGCGGATTCCAGATGGCGTCGACATGTGGAACATGCGAGGGTACTGGTGTTGTCATTCCCCGTGGAGCCCAGTGTGGAACTTGCCATGCCAAGGGAGTAGTCAAGAAGGATCGGTCGACGAGTGTCGACATTCCTGCCGGTATTGCTGACGGCATGCGTCTTAAGCTTGCTGAGGAGGGAGATTCTCCACCTGTTCTCAGCTCGTCCAATGTTCGCATCAGTAAGGGAGACCTGTATGTGCGAGTACGAGTTAAGCCACACTCGCTATTCACGCGCGCCAACTCGGACCTTCTCTATAAGGCCAGCATTCCTATGACCACCGCCGCTCTGGGTGGTAAGCTCGATGTACCTACGCTTACAGGAGCCAAGATCCAGCTGACAGTTCCGACAGCCACACAGCCAGGAACGACTATTACTATCAACGGCCAAGGAATGCCTGTGCTGAACCGCCCCGGAATCCGAGGTGACTTGAAGGTGACGTTGGACGTAAAGACGATGCGGCCACAGACTGCCACACAGACTGCGCTTCTCGAGGCCCTCGCTGATTCGTTCAATGACAAGACGGCCAAGCGCATCAATCCATCGTGGAAGCCTGATGAGAACGCATCTGAGACACCTGAAGGTCAGAATGGAGAAGAAGCACACAAGGACGGGTTCCTCAAGAACCTGTTCAAGAAAATAACCCATCATGAGCAGAAGAATGGAGAAGACAAGGACGCTCCAAGCGACAAGAAGTCGTCTTGAGCGTGCTCTTATTGTATATATTGTAAATATTGTAAATATCACTTGGAAGCAAGCATCAATGCAGCCATGCCATGTTCATAACAAAGTAGAATCGGACAATTTGACTCCTCTTATTAGTCTATTCATACAGATATTTACTTGGCACCTTCGAACTTCTGGCCCACCCACTCCTCGGACAGAGCCCAGAATTTGGAGGCAATCTCGGGGTCCTTCGCGAAGTCCTTGACAGTGTCGGTCTTGATCTGGTTGTCGGAAAGATAGGCGGCCGGCTGCGAAGCTTTGGACGGGTCGAGAGCAGCAGTCAGCGAGGTGGCAGCACCTTGAGGAATGGACTTTTGGACCATGGAGGCGAGCGAGGCAGCGTCAAAGGCCTGTTTCCCCCAGTAGTTGAGGACAGGTGCGGCAAAGTCCTCGGGGACCATGAACTTGGCGATGTTAGTACCAACGCTGCCAGGGTGGACGCTGAAGGCCGTGAGACGCTTCGGGCCGTAGCGCTTCTGCAACTCGACGGTGAAGAGGATGTTGGCAGTCTTCGACTGACCGTACGCGACGTATTTTTCATACTTGCGCACACCCTTGTTGAAGTTAGGGTCCTCAAAGATGATAGGACAGTACTCGTGGGCGACCGATGCGACAGTCACCACACGGGGGTTCTTACCCTCAAGGAGTTTGTTAATGATAAGGTTGGTGAAGAGGAAGTGACCAACATGGTTGCAGCCTAGCTGGGACTCAAAACCATCCTCAGTGAGAGCATATGGAGGAGCCATAATTCCAGCATTGTTGATGAGCACATCGACAGGCTCCTTGTAGGCGTTGACCTCGGCAGCGGCGTTGCGTACAGACTTGAGAGAACCCAGATCGAGAAGCAGAGTACGCAGAGGAGCGTTGGGAGTCAGTTCTTTGATCTTGGACACTGTATCATCAAGCTTTGTCTGGCTACGGCCAGCAATGACGACGAGGCGAGGCTCGTGCTTGGCCAGCACACGCGCAGCGTCAGCGCCAATGCCTCCCCATGTAGCACCAGTGATGATGAAGGTGCGGCCCTTGATCTCGCCAGCAAAATCGTCGGTGACCTGATCAGAGGAGGTGTAAGCATCGTACTTGTCAGACATTGTGTATGAGGTGGTGGGCCGTCGTAGGTGACTGAGTTGAAGTGAACGTGATGAGGACTATGCCAACCACGAAGCGGACCACAGGGCCAAATTTATACTTTACGAAACGGCAATTCCATGGCACGAGCACCGGCATTCGGGATTACTTCAAGTGCCGAGAGTCTGAATTACGTGACCAGAGGGCATCGTACCATCGGCCAAAGACTTGTTGGGGTCGAGGCCTTGAAGCCTCAGAATCCTCGGAAATAGGTCTCCACCGGTTTAGGCAGCCGTTTTGCCGGTCGCTGCACCGTTTAAGGCTCGGCTGCAGGATTTAAAGTCCGTCCCTGAGCCGTGTCCTTACCCTATAACACCGACGGTAGGCATCGCAGTTAATGATAAACTGGGCAGTCTGCTCTTTTTGAAACAGGCAACATTGTCACGAAGTGTAAAATACATTGTCGCTGACTGACAGGTGACTCAGCGCCAATGGCAGGAGACAGGACTAATATGGAGAAGTAGGAACAAATAATGGGCTAGTGGCCATAGGAACTATGTGAAAGGGTCCAGAGACACAAATATGGCAAAATGTCAATATATTAACTGGCTTGAATTGTTCGCTGAATTGGTTGGCTATATGGGTTTACGGGAAGCGCTGGTCGGCGAGCTTCTCGGAGAGGAGCCATAGCTGGTGGGCCGTATCGAGCGGCTTTGCGTACGGATGGCACCGATCCTCATGCACCTGGCAATCCTCGAGGTAGACACCGTTATGGGCAGCCATTTCAGGTACTAGTGCTGCCACGAGTGATGTGGCAGCACCACCGCCAACAGTTTTGAACTTCATCGTGGTAACGTCGCCAAACGGGTCATTGCCCCAGTAGTCGAGAAGCGGTTTGGAGAACTCCTTGGGCCGGTCGAGGTGCGAGCCAAGATTGGTGCGCACTGCTCCTGGGTGCACCGAGAGTGCAACGAGACCCTTGTCGCTATAGCGTACAGCCAGTTCGCGTGAGTAGAGGATGCTGGCTGTCTTGGACTGGCCGTATGCGATCCATTTGGCGTACTTGACACCGTCTGAGAATCCAGGATCGTCGAATATTATCGGTCCGAAACGGTGGCTGGTGCTTGAAAGGTTGACGATCCGCGGTCTCGAGCTCTGGAGCAACTTCGGCAGCAACAGGTTTGTGAATACAAAGTGGCTGAGATGATTGCATGCCAACTGCATCTCCACGCCGTCCTCCGTCTTGGCATAATCGACGGCCATAATTCCAGCATTGTTAATGATGACATCGAGACCCTCTTCGTAGGCATTGACCTCGGCAGCAGCTGCGCGTGCCGACTTGAGCGATGCTAGATTGAGCATCAGCGGCCGCAGATTGGCATCTGGTGTCTCCTCTTTGATTTTGGAGATTGTCTTTTCGAGTGCCGACTGCTTACGGCCAGCCAAGATGACGAGCTTCGGGCCATGCTTGGCCAGAACTCGCGCTGTCTCGGCACCGATGCCTCCCCAGGTAGTACCTGTGATTACGAACACACGGTCTTTGATCTGGTCCGCGTAGTCATTAGCCACCTGCTCGGCAGTCGTGTCAAATCCGTAGTTGGATGCCATGATACTTAATCTAGCTGAGAGTCTACAGCACTGTCAGTCTAGACTCGCCATGATCATACCCCCATATATGTCTGTACATGTCTTCAAACGAACATGCAGGCTATTCTACGGTATAGCGTTAATGCCGTCATTAGACTATCGCCGACTGATGCCGTTAAACAAGTCCGAGTATCGCCGACGGTAAAAGCCGACACGGCAAGGGCCTACGTGCAAAGCTTCTAGGAGCTGAGGAGTAGTTGGGCAACAACCAGCGGGGTAGCGGAGTTGCGGAGACGCAGAGCAAAATGGGGAGGAGAGAGCGAGAGGAATATGAAGAGGGAGTGATGAAGAAATGAATTGGAGAGAGTCATCACAGCGAAACAACGGAGCTTGAGCATGTATCAGCTAACGACAGTGGTAATGAGAGTCCATGGCTGTACCTGGAGTTGGCTAGGCCGTTATGGTGGATCTGGAAGCATACCAGCCAGGGACATTTAAGCGGGTCGGTCGAATTACTCTCCGACAAGGGTTCATTTATGGACTCTTATGGCGGCCGTACTCCGCTGTTAACGGCAAAGGGATCCCGTCGTCTATCTCTTCGGGTGCACTCCGAAGACAGCGGCATAGGCATTCCTTCCCCTATCTACTCACGTGATGAGAACGATAACATCTCGACCAAGCATCACGTGACTGCCGATAAACAGCTACTCCAGCCGTTCCGGAGTACCAGGGCCGCTAGACTGGCAGTTGCTATTCTAAAGTTAGGAGCGCCCAGGCTAGCGAGAGCAACGTATTGGTAGTCAATGCCAAGACAGCTGTTCCAAGGCCTAGACCGCTGTAGTACAGTAGCCCATGAAAGTGTACACAAGCGCAATTGGCCGGGCTTACGAGCCTTGGACGACCTCGTCGTGTCCCGCCAAGACCTCCTTACTTCACCTTGGTGCTATTCTTGGATCCCGTCAGTAGCGGCCGAGCCGGAGAATGGTGGGCTAGGGCTGTGTATCTGCAGCAGTGGCAGGCGCGCGCCTTGTCATTCAACTATTTCCGTATGAGGCAGCCAGCCCGTGCCCAGCCCTCCCGATTAAGCGGCCGATGCTGCAGCAGTTGGTTACAAGCGGCATGAATAGATTCCATTGAGTACAAGGGGATCGACCTAGCAAACGTTTAATGGGCAAGTAACGCGCGCCCTGCGTGCTCAGAGGCGTTCCTGGCGTTCCGACGTTCCGGCGTTCCGTACGCCAGGGGTTATGCTCGGCGCGCATGGAAGCCCTGGATGTCGGTCCGCCCCCTGCTATTTGGCACCATTGGTCCTCAAAGGGCATTTTCTCGGGTACGGGTTGGGCGCCAGAACGGGACTCCGCGCTGAACAAACTGAGCTTAAAGGGCGATCCAGCAAAGGGCGGTGGCAGGGTCCCTCGAATGGATGGACCGCCCCTCCTCCCCGCCTGCCCCCTCCCCGCCTAGCAACCAACAGGCGTACAGAACGCTTATCAGCGTGCCTCATATCCCTCCCATTGTTCCCCGTGCGTGCCGCCCCTCTCCCCGCCCTCTCATATCCATTGCTCTGCTCTTGCTGCACACTCTCTTTGCGGCGCATTGTGCATACCCATTTTTGTTACGCCCTGATCTCCTTTTTGATGCGCCAAAATTTCCTCCCTGATAACATCTACTGCACACTGGTGGTGTATTGACCTTATCATTTTCCGTCCTGTCTGCCTAGTGTCTATCGTTGACCTGTGCACCGTGCACTCTACTATTGAGGCCTTGTAGTCTGTGTTGTTTTTCCGTCTCCTTCACCTGTTGATGTCTGTCTAGTTAGTCTCAACAAGACCGCGACTCTCGTTTCACGTCCTCAGTTGCTCCGTTTAAAAAACCCCACACTCGCACTCGCACTGACTCTTGTTGGTGGTTCTCCACCCTTTCGTCACGCCCTGCCCCTCTCTTGAATCGACTTTGTGTCTTATTCCTGCCCTCTGCTTGTTTTTGTGTCTGTGCCTCAAAGGACCCACTGCGACCTGTGTCTGACCCACTTGTTCGATAATAGCCTCAGCAACTGCAAATATCAACAGGCCCCCGCGCTGCCTCTTGTTCTGTCCTCTCTACTCTCGTTTTCAAACCAGGCACGCGTTGCTAACGGCTCGGATTGTAGCTGATACCTCGTTTATCCAAACACACTCGTTGCTCAGCACCCTCTTTTCATCAAAATGTCACACGAAGAGGTTTTTGTCGTTGAGCCACTGCGCCTACATACACCAACGAAGACCCCGCCTTCGGTCGTCACAGCTGAGTCGCTAGTCGGCGATTTTGAAGACATCTCGCTGGCCGAGTCGCTGGCCGATTCGCCCTCTATGTCCTCATCCAATTGCTTCTCCGACATCAGCTCCTCGGAGAGCTCGCGCAATTCGTCGTTGTCGGTGACCTCGGATGACCTCGATAAGCCTGCATCCCCTGATAGTCCCAGCATCGTGTCTAACCAGCCCAAGCTCGCTGGGTATATGCGTAACTCACTCAAGTCCAAGTCTGTACACGCGTTGACCTCCACTACTACGACACCCCCGCTGTCGCGTAACTCGCGTTCTTCGGTCTCTTCAACTGCCATTGCCACGCTCAACCACGCGTCGGTCACCTCGCTACCAAATGTCAGTCGTCCTCACCCCCATCCATACCACCACCAGCACTCACCGTCAATATCCAGTGTTGCATCGACCAATTCTAGCAAGCCAGTTGTCCCGACCTTGGCAGACGATGTCGACCTCGTCAATAAACGCCTTGCGCGCCAGCGCTCTGTGGGCCGCAACCAACGTCGCGAGGCCCCGGCCCAGCCCATCCGTCGCGCATCGACAGGTACTTCGCTACCTAATAGCATGCCACATATGACGCGCTCGAGTCCCAATACCAGTCCCAATCCTCAGGGCCGCCCCGTGCGCCGACCTTCTGGTGCAGATCCGTTGCTGCGTCGTGCCATCAGCTCCAACCAGCTGTCGCGCGGCCTCGGTATCTACCCCGAACTGGATTCAGCGCCAGTGGCTATGTTCAAGCCCCGAAGACCCGGAAAGCGCCTGACTAGTGACGAGCTCGAGTCGCATTACGATGCCGCTGACGACGGAGACGACGAGCTGCCCAACACCACGGGTTGGATGTGGAACGTGCCCATGTCTCCTGCGCTCTACGCTAAGTCGAGAACTGCTGCTCCTGCCGTGGAGCAGCCGCCTCAGACCCCCAAGCCTGGACCTCGTGGAAGACGTCCGTCGGTGCACAACTCTCCGGACTTGGCAACTCTGCCATCAATCAAAGAGTCTGAGACACTCCAGGCAACCATTGGTCTAGAGCACCTCGACGACGATGCCAAGGATCTGACCGTCGCGTTTACTGAGCTGCCAGCAGCGCACGAGCTCGATCGACGTGCCAGCATGGGTACTGCTAGTGCCAGCTCATCGCGTCGACCCTCCTTGACGTCAAGTCACGTCCCGTCACCGACTCGATCGCTCAGTGATCTGAGCACCATCACCTCACTAACTGAGGATGACAACCACTCTCTTGCGTCTTCACCATGTTCCACATTGTCCAAAACGCGACCTGTACATTTGCCTCGCAAGTCAGAGCTCGAGGAAAAGAAGCACCAGCAGCAACATGCCAAGCTTCTTGAGCAGGCAGCTGCAGCTGAGAAAAAGCGCGAATCGAGGCGTCTGTCGGAGCTCAAGAGCCGTGAGAAACAGCGCCAAAAAGACGAAGCTGAATGGAAGCGCATCCTACCCAAGCTGGACGATTACGTCAAGCGCTCCTCAACGCGTGAGCTATGGTGGAGAGGCGTTCCTTCAAAGTACCGTGAGCAGGTGTGGAAGCACCAAATTGGCAACGTACTTGGCATTACTGCTTCTCAGTACTCGGAGCTTGTGTCTGAGTCTTCTACCAGCCTATCGAGCGCAACTCTGAAGCAAATCACAACAGCTACTTCGCAGACATTTCCTGAACTACAAATCTTTGGTCCGTCTGGTCCTTTGCACAACGACCTTGTAAATATCCTTGCCGCATACGCCGTGTACAATCCTGCTGTGGGCTTTAAGGCAGGTCTTAACACCATTGCCGGCACTCTTCTCCTTAATATGCCTGCTTTTGATGCGTTTGTGTGTCTTGCTAACATGCTACGCGGTACACTGACCATGGCGCTTCTCAGCGGCGACGAGCGTACTGCTACAACGTACTACACTTCATTTTTGAAGGTCCTCAAGACCAAACTTCCTTCACTTTATCAGCATTTCCATCGTCTACGTTTGGGTCCGACTGCCTATGCTGCACCTATGTTACGGGCCCAGTTCACCCACCACCTGCCAGTGGATGTCGCTCACCGCGTGTGGGACATTTACGTGTTTGAGGGTGACGCGTTTCTGTTGCGTGTGGCCCTTGGAGTTCTCAGTTCGGTAGAACACCGGCTCTATGGCACTTCCGCCGAGATAGAGGCCGAGCTGGGCTGGGATCATGGCATGCTTGACGTCGGAGACGACGATGTATTTATAAAGACGGTTCGCGACTCTCTGAAGTCGGTACCGCTCTAATTACGACCGAATGGTTTCTTCCATTTTTTTGCTTTCATCTTAATCATAATATCATGGTCCACGAGAAATAAGTAGCTAGTAGTCAGGAGGTAGTTGCCAGTGGTTTATACGCGCTGCGCTGCCCATGAAACCCCGAGCCACTGTCAATCCGGTACATCCGCTACTGGAGCCACTATAGAATCAGTGACGTCACAATTAACCACTCGCGCCTATAGTTAACTGCACGCGCAAGGGTCACCTGCTGTGGGGGTCGGTGCCGTGCTTCGTACGAGGTGGAGCCACCGCAGTTTAGCGACGCCCCGATCGCTGCTTATCACCGCGGGCCAGGTATGTAAGTAGGTGCTAGTAAGTTCCTTTGGTACGGTTAACACCGGAGAAGTAGCGACCATTGGTGGATCTTAATATACATATTTATATTTGTTTCTTAAGGACTTAGAACAGGTTCATCGACTCGGTTATCGAAGGTTCGACAGAGATTGTCATGAGCCACCAAAGCGGGGTACTATGGACTGGCAGGGCACCGCCACCCTCCCTGCATGGGCCCAGCCAATTATACGCCTTCACTGCCACTTTGATACGGTGGCATGTACGGCTGATGTGGCAGTGGTGGCCGTGCCACAGCCACAACTATAAATTAGGCGATGCCCGCCCCACCTTACGAATTAGTCTTTTTTTTACTATCGCCAACTCTATACGGGATATAACTATTTTACAGTACCTGATCTCACGATGTCTCCTATGACTGAGCCTTTGGATGACTTCGCCGATGAGCGCTTTGTTGTGCGCGCCGTTGGCGTCAAAAATATGGACTCAGGCCCAGTCATGCTTCACGAGAAGCACCCCGACTCTGAGGGCCACTCTACGGATGAAGAAGACCACGAATTTGATACCCCCGAGGCAGACGGTCATTTGAGCACATCTGTGCCATCCGCCACCGATAGTGCCAGCATCACGTGTCTGTCGACGCTTATCACGGGCATCAAAAGTGTTCTCGGCTCCGAGGGTGTCGGCGAGGATTTTGGCAAAGTGCACAAGCTCGAAAGCCTCCTGGAGAGGTTCGATGCTACTGCCGCTTACGCCGACTGGGAGAAGTATATCCACGTTGATGGCACTATCCCTTACACTCGCAATGGCGTCGAGGTCATCAACAACAAAGCGACACTTCTCATTCTCGTGTGGAACCCGGCAATGGGCTCGCCGATCCATGACCACGCAGGTGCTCACTGTCTTGTCCGGATACTGAGCGGTAGTCTCACAGAGACGCAGTACGAGATGCCCCATGGAGATGGCCAGCTTGTATCGCGTGGCGGTGTAACGGTAACTGCTGGTCAGGTAACGTACATGTCGGACAAGATTGGACTTCACAAGATGTGGAACGATAGCAGCGAGCTCGCCATTTCCATGCACTTGTATACACCTCCAACGGCCACTGAGGAGGGTTGCAACGTTTATGACCCGGTGACGGGCCGTGCTAAGCATGCGCACTGTGTTCTCTACTCTGATAAGGGTCATCTGGTTAACTAGTACATCCCTCTATTTATTAAGATATAAAGATATATTGATATAATGACAAGCTTTGATTTCATAAGAGATACCAAGACTTGGTATGCAAAAACGGCCCTACTTTATGCAACCTCCTGAGCGAAGCGCCTGTTGACGTCCACCAAGTCGCTGGGGATGGGACTGTGCCGGTAATTGAACTCGTCAGACGAGTCTTTTCGCTTGTTGCTTCCAGCACTGAAAATAGTGAGACCACCAGACTCGTATTCTGTTTCATAGTCGTCAAAGTCAATGTAGCAAGCACCGTAGATGACAGGCTTCGTCGGATGCCACGAGCTCTCTCGCACGCAGTAGACCGTGAACCGACTCGTCCCAGACAACGCCGGATCTGTTTGACCAAAGAGCTCATAGTTATGAGCATGCTGTTGAGCAGTTGCCTTGGCTTCTAGAACACGCACCAAGGTACCATCAAGCTTCCACACATAAATGTTGCCTTGAGATGAACCCGAGTAAACGTACTGCTGGCCAGTGCTGGCAGCCGGCGAGAAACTGCAGCGAATGGCTGTCCGCTGCACCTCGTGGCCACGGTATGTCATGACACTTTTGTCATTGGGGTGCTCCTTGTATTTTGATCCATTGTACTGACTGCGTGTGTATCGATAGCCCACCGTCATATATCCGGTGAGACTGGGGTCCAGAGACCCGGGAACCAGCTTGCGCACATCCCACAGCTTCATCGTCTGGTCCTTGCCGTTGGACAAGATGTATCTCCCGTCGCCCCGTGACTCTACACAGGTGATTCCCTCGAGGTGACCGACCAAACCTCCGACACACTTGTTTGACCGCCTGTCCCACAGACGCACCGTCGAGTCGTCCGAGCCGCTGACAATAATATTGTTGCTCTCGTCCAAAAATCTCACCGAGTTGATGTCGTTCGTATGTTGACGACTGAATTTCTCCGTTATATCGTGCTCAATGTCATGCACCTTGACAATGGCACTCTGGCTACCGACAACAACGTGGCGGGCATCCTCAGTGAATCGCACGCTGAAGTAGTAGTCACTGTCAATGTCATGGGCGTCGGCAATGACAACACGAGAAGCCGTTTCAGGGGTTTCGGAACTCAGATCAGAGAGACTCAGCACCGGAGATCGGGTGCAATGGACAAGCCACCTGTTGTCCTTGCTCATGTCGGCGTCAGTGATAGTCCACTGTGAGTGGAGGGCCAACACTTCGGGGGTCACTGAGTGATAGGTGGCCACTTTCTTAGGCCGCTCAACGTCTGCCGTCGAGAACACATGGACCATGAACTGCTGTGTATATGCGTAGTATAGGGAGCCGTCCCGCGAGAAGCGGCCTCCATAGGCATGCGCCGGGAACCTTGTCATGACACGGCCAGCAGTGTCAGGGAGGTACTGTTTGGAGATGTCATACAATGGAGGGCGGTAGCGAGCAATCTTGCGGTTCAATAGACCAGCAGTGTTTGTGTAAGGGTATAAGGCGTTGTAGGCAAGTGCTGTAGCCTCTGGCGGCTGCGGACCAAACTCGCCCTCCTCGACGAGCTTTACTACGTCGGGATTCGGGATAGGCAATAGGCTGGAGCTGTTTGCTGCTAGCAATGCAGTCTGGGAGAACTTATTAAAGCTGATGCCATACTGGTTCGACTCCGAGCCAGATGAATCGTGATAGTCTCCGTCCATCTCATCGTCTTCGTCTTCAATGAGCTCCCGACCATCCGCAGCAAAGTCATCACCTCGTCTGGCAGCTGCCAACAGCAGGATTCGCTGAGCCTCAGCACGGCCACCATCGTCAAAGTACCCTTCGTAGCCGTCGTCATCATCATCATCCTCATCTTCTTCGTCGTCTTCCCCACCTGTCTCACCAGCTTCCACTTCAATAATGAACTCCTCTTCATCTTCTTCTCCAATGTTGTCAGGCACGTAGTCGTCGTCGTCGTCGTCGTCTTCGTCATCTTCGTCCTCGATATCATCAAGGAAGAGACTGCCGACAGGCATGCCGCCGCCGGTCTCCACCATCCGGCGCACCATCTCGGAAATAGTGTTGCGCGTATACTCGTCTCCAAAGTCAAGCTCCTCAAATTCCGACGAAGTCAAGAGCTCAATGGTAGTTGTCCTTGGTTGGGTGGGTAGTGCAGCACCTGCACTTTGTACTGTAGTGTCCGGATTATTTGCTGCCGAGTTGGTCGAGCCTGCAGTCGGAGCGTCCGCATCTACTGTCGCACTATCCGATGAGCCGTCTGCCGGTCCATTGTTTCTTCTGTTGCGAGGCATTTCGCCACTCTGCTGTAGACTTCACCGCAAGATAAGCGTTGAGACGGTGGTGGTGGGAAGGGGAGGGACATGAATAATACGGGGAATCACGTGACGCTGATAATGCAGTTAAAGCGGTATAGGGCAAGGACCGCCGTTAAGGCAGGTTGGGGCAAACAGCAGTACATGAAGCGGTAGTAGAGCCATGAATACGTCAAAACATCATTCATTAATCGTAAATAAGTTAGCAAGCAGACAGACCACCAGGGCCAGATTTTTTTTAGCGAGAGCGGACCCAGAAGTCCGAGGCGCCCGAGGCACGCTGCTTCTTGAACTCGCGTGTCAGCGCTAGCCCCGTCTCATACATTTGGCGATCGAGAACGGAAATCTGCTCGTCGAGAGCCATTCGGCGCTCGCGCATCGACTGGCGGGTCTGAGCATCATGCTTGTATAGCTCAATGGAGTTGTCGAGCGTGGCAGCAAGAGCATCGCGCTGCTGCGAGTGCTTGCGCTGGCGTCGCCGGATACCGGCTAGCTTGTCCTGGAGTTCGCCGATACGGTTGCCCGGGGCTGGATCGGGGCCTGCGCGACGATGATCGGCTAGCACGGGACTCGATGAGTCGAGACTTGGCGATGATTTGGCCGACGACGAGGACCACAGGCCGGGTGTCGATACGGGACTCGTGGTAGAGGTGGTGTGGTTATCCCAGTCGGGGGACGACGCGAAGTCCGAAGAGTCGGAGTTTGTGGAAGACGCTGTGGAGGTCGAGCTAGTGGAGCGGAAGCGGCAGCTGCGGGTGTCAAGACATGGAGACGACCGTGACGAGTATCTGCTCCAGCGTTCATCAAAGGTGGTTCCTGTCCAGGGAGCTTCCTCTGCGTGGAAGATGTCATCGTAGTCGCTGGAGTTAGATGGAGACAAGGTGGGTATGGGGGAAGCCAAGGTATGACCGCCAAAAAAATCCATGACAATACTCACCTGTCGACGACAACGACGAGGCCCGGCTCCGAGAGCTGTTTGCCAGGACCCAGGTCGAGATTGAGCCCAGTTGTTGCTGGAGCCAAGTACATTGTGAAATGAGAGGTTCAACAAGACGCGGTCAAAGTGGTTATACGAGACAATGTTCTGGTACCCAGACAAAAAGGTAAGGAAGTAGGAGGACGTGGAGTGGTAAAGCGGTACAGCAGTAAAAGCACAAGGGAAAGAAAGGAACAGAGATGAAGAAAACAGATAACGGTTACTAACGAAGAAGAAGTAGGAAGACCTAAGTGATTAAAAGGCCTCCTTCCCCTCGACTTATAGCAGAAAAATCACCTGGGCCAAAAGCAAACCGGCAGTATTATTGCAGGAAAAACAAACCGTTCTCGTCGACGGCCCGCACGGGGGCCAACTCTAAATATCAGACACTGGCCTGCTGCAGTGCAGCGCGCGGTACGGTTGGGGCACGCAGCTTCCTAAACGGTACGAGGAGTGTTCCCAAACGGGTAGATGCATGGGATTGGCGGTACGAGGCTGCACAAAGTTTAATTGGGGGGACTTTTGGGTGTGGGGCTATCTACCGAGAGGGAGAAAAGCTCGGGTTTGTGCGATGGGTGAATCAGCTGTGCAAAAGGAGTGAGCAGAATGCTTACCAGGCTCCAAGCTGCGACGCCAGAACCTTCACGACACGAGCCACAAGAACCCCTGGCCCCCGGTGGGTCCAATGCAGGACCCACTTGAAACGTCAGACCGGCTGCTCCCCCTTCTGTCAAGGCCGATCGGCTGGTATTAGCGGGCTAGGGCCGCGGCTCGGGGTAACTTTTTTTCGGGGGCCAATGTGTGAGGGGAGAAAAAAAAGAGGTTTGTCGACACGTTTACTTTTCACATGCCAGAGGCCAGACCTAGCCGTATCGGGGGATATCGAGGCGGCATTAGTTGGCTGTGCTGAGGTTGCCGAGCCCTAATGCCACCTCACTCAACTGATGGCCGGCCCTCGGTTGGCCCTAAAAGGGAAATAGGCCACCGTCACTTGGGGGGTTGCAGTCGGATGACGAGCTGGGGGCCCCCGCTGGGGCTTGGGCTCCCGCTTACTTGCGCACTTTCCCCCTTAGTCAACGCTGGGATCGACACGCTCATCCCCACCTCCTGCACTAACCAGTGACCTCATGCCAGGGGCTCCGGCGCGCCAATCCAAAGCTATGGCCATCCCCGCAGCAGCAGCAGGCCCCCCTGGCTACGCTACCATGTGCCGCAGTACCGTAAAAGCCAATCCTGGAGACGCGGTCCCACTGGTTTGACCAGCTGCAGTCCCACCTGCAAGGTTTGAGTGCGGCCGCACGCGTTCAGTAATTAATGTGCATATGTTACAGGCCGAGCTTGGAACCTGGTTGAGCCTAATTTGCACGGGTATCCGGTGGTATCATTGGCAATACCCCATGTCCACATTTTGAACCGATGCGATGATATGACAGCTAACGGCGATCTTGCGTCCAATCTCATCAGATTGCTCCACACTAATGCTCCCTGCACAGCGAAGCAAGGGGGCTGCATGTCTCGCGTGGGCCCCTGCTTCAGCACAGACTCTGCACCGTTAAGTTTGAAACGGCGCCAATACCATGGCAGGGGCGTCTGTGCTACGCCAATCCACAGAGCTGGTGCCAGCAGGGGCCATCTCTATACGTCTCGGCTTCCAGGGGGGTTGATCGTTTAGAATATCCTCAAGTATGAAGGGATAGACACTGACACGCCCTAGGCTGGACATCCCAAACAAGACAGGGGGTCGCGTGCATCAGTCGCGTGAACTCGTGTTATACGCGGCCAGGCCTTGTAGCGGACTAGAGGAGCAGGAACCGATGAGCAGAGGAGCGGGAGCAGGAGCATAGGAGTAACATGCCATGACAACATCTACATTCTTACAGTTCGCTGACATCGTCATAAACATCACGGTGATCTCGTAGACCGCCATGGAATGTATGGCTCACATGTCAGCCTAGGGAACTACCATCGATTAACTTATTATGGATACTGATCATCGATTTATTGGCTACTCATCAATCGATTGACTTATCCTGGTCAACTTGTTTAACTTGATTGATTAACTTTCCTGGTTAACCGGATGAACTTGTCTGGCTACTTGCCTGGCTACTAGGCTACTGCTTTCCTTACTGTAGAGTATCAAAATCATCAAACATTCGAACTAAAACTATGTATACAAAGTCAACCAATGGCCAAGCCATGTCATTAATAAATAGTCTTCTAGGTGGTATCATTTCGTCAGTCATGCAAACAAACGCTGCAGCGTCACACGCGCGTCGCGCTGCACCATGCGCTGAGCAAGAGCGCTTGTCGAGTTGGCCGACGCCGACGACACCGGAGCCAATGGGCTGGTGGTCACCGTCGAGTTAGCTGAGCTCGATGGCACAAGGGAGCTCGAGGCAGCAGATGAGCTAGCAGCAGACGAAGAGCTGGCAGCAGCCGAGCTCGAGGCCAGAGCGCTGGACAGCGACGAGCTGGCCGACGACACGAGCGAGCTGATGATAGACGACAGCGGGGTAGAGGCCACTGAAGAAGACACAGACACAGACGAGGCCGAGGAGGCCGAGGAGGCCGAAGAAGAGACGGCAGCAGAAGAAGAAGAAGAAGAAGGAGAAGAGGAAGAGGCATTAGAAGAGCTGGCAACAGAGCTAGCAGCAGAACTGGCAACAGAGCTGACAACAGAGCTGACGGCAGACGAGGAATCAGGGACGCTAGACGACTCAGCGCTCGTGGCATTGGCAGTGCTGACAACCGAGCTGAGCGGAGCAGAGCTGGGAGTAGAGATGGGGGTAGCAGAGGCCTCCGAAGAAGTTCCGTTAACGAACTGACCAGCAGTGGTGGAGGCAGCAACAATAGAAGCAGTGCCAGTGCCGGTCTCAGCCTCGGTCAGCACCTCAGCGAAGGTGGTGTTGGGGAGAGTGATGGTGGTCGTCAGAGTAATGATGACGGTGGTGGTGGAGTCCTGAGTAGTCGAGGGAGTGGCAGTAGCAGTCTGCAGCTCAATCGACGTCTCGGGCACAACAGTTGTCTTGAGGAAGGTGGAGTTGGCCGAAGTGACAGTCTCAACAACAGTGTTCAAGTTGGTGAGAGTCGACGTGGGAGTAACAACAACCGTGACCTGAGGAGTAAAGGTCGAGGTAGCAAACACAGTGGAGAAGACGTCCGAATCCGTGGGGTCAGCGGGGTCGGCAGTCAGAACCTGAGTGCCCTCAGCGCCAACAACCAGCGTGGCGGTGTGGGTGGCACCACCGTCGAGGAATGTCGTGGTGATGGTCCGCAGACCTGAGGTGGTGGGGTCAGCGGGGTCCTCAGCAGTGGCTGTGGACCAGGCAGTTGTCTCAGCAGTGACGGTGTTGGCAGGAGGGTCGATAGTTGCCGTGACCGTGGGGTCCATGGTCTGGATATCGGTGACAAACTCAACCGATGTGGGGTCGGCAACAGGAGGATCAGCCGAAGTGACAGGCGAGCCCCCGTCAATGTTGACGACGGGGTAGCCAGTCGAGGTAGCGGGACAGAACCCCTCATCACCAGTTACTGTGACGTAGACAGTACGGTGGAGGTCCGGGTCCTGCCATTCCTGGGCAGCGACGGCGGCAGCAAAACCGGCCGTCAGAAGGAGTCGAGCAACAGAAGTAGCGAACTTCATTTTTGATTCAAGCGAGGAGTATTTTTCTTGTGAAGGAGAGTGTGAAAAAGAACGAAGGAATGTGTGAGCTTGACCAGACAAAGAGTGACGACAGGTAGGTGAAGAGCGAGCAGGGGCCAACTGCTCGACTATTTATAATTAGGACCAGCCAAGCTGCGAAATGCGCGGGGCGAGGCGGGATGCGCATCTGGCGGCTGGTCGTGGCTCAATTCGTTTCCATGTGTCCGCATGCAGAGGCGAATGCACGAGCTCGTGGCAGTGCGCAGCCCGAACTTTACTGGGGCGGCCCTGCCTCGTCATTTTCAGGCGCGTCTTGTGGTTGGCTCTCGCGTTCATCTGACGCGGGAGGCAGGTTCGCCATGACTGGAAGCAGCCGCGTGGCGGGTCTCCAGCCGTGCCTCAGCCGTGCTCTTCAACAATCGAGTCGTGCCGCCTGAGCCACTCTATCCAGGGGGGTTCCCGTCGTTGAGGAGCAATTACAACAGTTTAATCAAAGCAATAGGTTGATTTTGACCCATTTCTTCGTCTGCTTGCACTCCCACAACATACGTGAGCATTGCACAGTTGGGCGCCTGTCAAACGAGCGCTAGTGCCGACCTAACAGACCCTGCGTCAGCCGTACAAACCCCGGCTTTCAGGGGGCGGGTCCCATGCCAGATGTCGTCAAATTTTGCTTGGCAACGTTCAGAATCATGTGAATAGACGGGCCACAACAGCGCTAGTTGTCTTAGTTTAGAGTTCATCTTAACAGTTGGATCGCATAGTTACTTTGTTGATGAAGAGGCAAAGCCAACGACGTAACTTGTAAGAAACCACATAGTAAAGTTCAACGAACTGAGGTAGACCATAGGCGAGCTCGTCGTACGACGGACGACGACATGGCGCATACCGCTGGCTGGGGTTCGTATCCATCGTGGAAAGAGGCTGGCAGCAGGCTGCAAAATCGGGCGCACCAAGTGCAGGGTCTTCCGATGCACGGAGAACTACGCAGGGTCATGTCTGAGCCGTCACCTGTCAGCAAAGTGCGCAGTACTACACGCATGCCTCATGTCTACCAGCTCACGAAAGAATGGTGGTAGTCATTGAGACATGACAATTGTGAGCGTGTGCTGATGGGGCGCGTGTAGTCAGGCGCAGATCCAACTGCGTGGGACCGCAACACCAACTGCCAAGGATCAATTGCCAAGCACTACTGCTAGTTACCAATAGCTAGCTAGGCCTTTGGGGTGGATATCCCGGCAATTCCGGGGTGACTGCGCGCGGCACGCGGCATCATTTGCAGGGCATATACCTGCATCCCATTGTACCATAGGACAGGATGTCAGTCCACAATAGCAGAGACCCATGCGTGACACTGTAAGTGGATCTAGAGCCCAGCCACCAGCTATTCACTCGGGCTTGCGCTTGTTTTGGCGAGGCCGGTACCCCAACAGCGACAGAATGTATAAGATGATGGCCACGACACGGCGGAAACCGTCACGGATCACCTCGCCTGCCTCGAGCAGGATATCATAGATTGGTTCGAAAGACATGTGGTCGGATCAGGTTGTATACGAAGGGATTCAACTGAATAGACGCTGATCCTGGGAGATGCGGAAGGAGTAACTTGACTGTATGTAGGTGCCAAGGCACAAATGCTTGGTGTATCAAGGTTTCGAAGGCAGATTGTCAGTAGCTATTCTAGCAGAGAATGGCCGTCGCGTCGTTCACAAAACGCCCGCATCAAGTAAATGCCGACATCTGTTAAACGTGGTCCGAGGCAGGGGTTAGGGCTGCTAGCGGAGAGTTACGACTGGCCAGTCTAATAGGCTTACATAAGTCGAGTAGTGAAGAGTGCAAATAGAGGGCGCCGTAACCCGGGATAAAAGTCATCTTACAATCGTCTAACAGCAGTTCCAAAAATTATTGGCACTAGGACCTCTGGTGGGCCCGTGTTTCTTGCCTTGCTGTTGTAGCAAAGAATTGCCATTGGAGGTGGCTGGCTCTCCCGCACACGGCTACACAAATACCATATCAGTACGAACAAGTGGAGAGCAGATAGCTAGGCGGGTGTCTACAAGGGGTAGCCGAGTTCTGCACTCCGATTTCGTAGCCAAATAATATTTTCATGAACTAACCTTGGTTCCCACACTACGCTAGGCTGCTACGCCCTACAATTGGCTGCAGTTGCGGTATTTGCTTGCTGTGGCTCTCTGCACTGTACTACTGCTAGTTGTGCCTAGGCTAGCGGAGTCGATTGCTGTACAGTTGAAACAGATCGTCGCAAGCCAGCACGCCAGCAAAGGGGACCATAGTCATGCCAAAAAACTTGTCCTACACTCTACTGTAACCATAATCACCTTAGTTGCATGAAATATGCCCTTTAATAGGCCCACCCATGAATCCACTGACCCCACTGATCACGGACTAATGGGCCACTACCAGATGCTGTTGATAGCCCATTTATGCTCGAGGCGGCCTCGGTCCTGCATAAATCTCATCGAGTGGTTCCCAACTGGGGCATTGCCTGAGGGCCGGAGGGTTCATTAGTAGAAGCAAGGAATACTATCCATGATAATAATTATCTACACTGCACTTTAAGATAAGCGTCTTCCCGTCCCGTTTCCCCGCAATTCCGGCCAATAACAACTAATCTGGGCCAAACAAGCTCATCAAACAACAGTCCCACCCAAACCCCTCGTCCCGCTTGCTTTTTAGCCGTGGGTTCCTTTTGGGTTCCTTTTTTTTTCCGGTCCTCTGCATATAGAATACTGGTGCCCCGGCCCTTTTTGTTCGTCGTTAACTGTCTCGCTACACACAGTCGAGTTGAGTTAAGTCAAGGGATCCAGCGGCTCCTCGAGTCGATCTCCACGCCCCTGGTACCTACTCCTTCTGTGTTGTCCCCTCCACTCCTATCAGCCCCCATTGTTATCTGCGCATTCCATACCTCTTGACCCAATCGGGTGTGCATTGGCCCTGAAAGCCGTTGTTGCAGACGCCTGATCCGCAGGCCCTCTTGTCTACTACTTGCTGACTCCAAGTCGCCGACCGCCTCGCCTTTTCTTTGTATCTACTTATTGCGGTCTTACCGACTCCTCTTCATCAGACTCTTTTTGTCACTCGGTTTTTTTTGTCGTGGTGCCCTTGACTTGCATTGTTGTTGCAGCTGCTATTCTTGGATAATAGCCGGCCCCCTCATCCCGACCCCCTATTGTGTCGTCATCACTTCAACTATTAGTGACCGCCTTGACCGCACGCCTTGGAGAAAGCTGAGAAATCCGCCCTGTGGCATCTCGTTCTTTGTACCTTCTCACTCGTTGTGTAAAGCCCGCTACAGGTGCTCTCTATCAACTGTGTGTTTCTCTCTCTCTTTTCCTTCTGGTCCTACTACCTGCCTGAATCCCTTCTCCCCTGAGTCCTTCATTTCTCCCCCCTTGAACCGTCTCATGCCTGCCAATCGACTCTACTAATCACCATGGCCTCGCCCGACATACCGCTGGGTGCACCACTCAAGCGTTCAAGTCCCTCGTTGGCCCTCGGCATCTCCACTTTGCCTGCTGACCAGCCACTAATCTCACAAGGTCGACGGTTCTCGTCACTTCCGGCTCGTATCAACACCAGCTCCAGCTTGAGCTCCATAACAACTTACGACCGTTCGCCCTCTCCCGAATCACTGTCGTCATCTCGCTCATCTATTACCACGAGCCCCAACTCTACGACCATCTCGTCACTCGAGTCCTCGTTCCCTCATTCGTTGAACCTATCTTCGGATACAAGCTCGATTCTCGACTACCGCAGCAGCAATGCCAGCTCGGGCTTGACAACGCCTAGCGGCCGCCGACACCGCACCATCTCGGTCCGCAGGCCTTCAAAACAGTCGTCACAGCTGTGGTACCGCGAATTCAAGATCCTCGAATCCGAGTTGCCCAAGTTCCTGTCCAAAACAGGCGTCCACAAGGCCAATGTCTTGCGACTAGCACTATTGCCATTTTTGCGCCAGCATCGCAGCGACGGGCCCACTGATGCTTCGAATAACCGTGCTCGTATTACACTACTCCAGCGCTGGTGGAGCGGCATTCTAGCTGCCCTCAAGGGGGCTCCTATTCCCGGCTCGGATCGTGCTGCCTACCTCGAGGGCCTGTCTGGTATCCTCGCGCGTAAAGAATGGATCCAGAACCTGCAACTCTACGAGGTCCTTCTTACCGAAACCTTGGAACTAGTTATCTCCAAGCTTGCCCTCAAAACGGTCCCGCTGTCAATGGCCGCATTCTCTGGCAAAGTCCTAGCATACGCCTTTTTCTACATTCCTGATGTGGCCCCTGTTCTGCTGCACTTGTTGGCTGTACCCCAGACTGACATCAACCGCATTTTGGCTCTCTCGTTTCCGGGATCTGAGCCCTGTAATCTTGAGGATGCCAGTAACCTGCTGGCTTTGGCAGACTGTTTCCCAGCTCACTTGACGTCACTTATAGGCTGCTTCCAGGGCCGTGCTCCTCGCGATTCGTCGGCAGCCCCTGCTCCTCCACCTCGCCTCAACAGCATCTACGGGCTATGGACGCGCCGTTGGGCTTCATCCAACAGCGATGTTTTTATTGCATTTCTAAAGCACTATTACACGATAATCTCTTCGCTGCTGCCGCGAGACCTTCCTTGGAACGCCCACCTGGCCTCTCCTGGCTTACTACACATCCAAGGATTTGTGCTCGGAAGCCTTGACTTCGCAGTTCATTCAAAGCGTCTTTCTGATTCAACGCGCGAAGTCAACGACATGAACGCAATTGCTGTGGGTCCCATTCTGCGTGCCCCGCGTCGTCGTGTAGATCAGCTCAAGGTGCTTGTTGCCATCCGCGAGATTCTACATAATGACGAATCGTGCGTCGTGTTCTACGAAAATTACTGTACTCAGTTTGAGCGCTTGCTGCACGCTGTGGCTCTACAGACGAGCGTTTATGATGTCGAAAGCTGCGTTGTATTTGCTGACCTCGTCGAAGAGTACTTGTCGAGCCTTGTACTAACTCACTCTCTGACAAAACAGACAGTTGAAATCCAGAAAGACAAGGTCGTAGACTGGAGTTTCTGGATTCAAGTTACTCAGCGCATGCTGAGCAGCGAGAATTGTCATACGGAGCTACGAGCACTGGCCTTTTTGTTCAACATGTGGGATCATATTCCCATTGGTTGTGGGCAATCTATGACTTCTACGCACCTTCCTAAGCGCTCTCCATCGGAACTCGATTTCTGCATTGATGAAACAGAGGGTCTGCGCTGGAACTGCATTATGTGGCTACTCTCACCCCCCGTATGGAAGCGCTACTTTTGCCATTGGCAACCCCTTGTACGTGCCTACTACCATCGCCTCGTCTGCTGGAGAATCGCCTCAGTCGACACGAATAGTGGTCTCATGTCGTCTGTTCTCTACACGAATTGTACGACAGATGCGCGAATTGTTCTGATGAAACGCCTCGAGCAGACGTACAATCGTGTGGCAGTTGCTACCAAGTGCTGTAAAGAAATGGGACTGGTGCCTCCTTCACTCGAAGCAGCACCTCCTATTGTCAACCGAGAGCTTGTTATTGCCGTGAATCCTGCTCTCTCCAACGGAATTGCTCAAGTCGAGCTGCCGTCTCTCACTGATTCGCAGATCGTGGGTAGCCAGCATCTTCACCGTGTCAACCCATTTGATGCTTTTGACGAATATGCCTATGCATACCCACCCATGGCGTCGCCGCTCGATCAGTTGTTCCCACAAGGCATGGCTACTTCGCCGTCGCACTCAACACATCGCAGATCGGGCTCCCTCGCTCGCGACGGCGACTATTTCCAGTCGAGTCCTGGCGACTATGGCGCAAATTCGGCTAGCAGTGGCAAGAAGAAGTGGGGATTACTACGTGAGTCGACGCAATCGCTCAAGCGGTATTTCAGCACTAGCAGCATCCGGACGTCCAACTCTTCGGGCCTCAAACTCAAGTCGGCTGCTCAGTCGCCCGACAGAACTCCTCGTGGCTCTCTGCACGAGTCAGACAGAACGGATACTGCGTCGCCACGAAGTCTGAAGAAAACGTCTCCGTCTCTCACGTCGCTTATTCCGCCCCCACCGCAACTTCTGCGTGAGCGTCCAGAGATTACGCGGTCGCTGTACAAGTTTTGTCTTATCCAAAGCGAGGCCATTATGCGTCGCCAGGTTGACCTTCTACAGAGACGGCGCAATGGCGTGTCTGTCAGTGATGATCAGGGAGCACCGCAGCTGCTGGCTGTCCCCCGTATTCCTACTCCAGGTAAGCGACGTGGACCGACTACTGAAGCTTGTAAAAAAGATGAAGTTGTCGTTACAGTGCACGGAGAGTCGAGTCATTCGGATGACAGTTTGTCTGACATCATTGACTTCGATGCTTATGCAACCTGTGACGAGTCAGACGCCGATGATAATGTATTTGACCGTCTCAGTCACGACCAGGTCAAGTACTGGAACTATGCGGGCCGCGCTCTCAGCGAGTGGGCTGAAGTGGTGGGCCAATTCGAAGACTTCGTGCTGTCTCGAAAGACAACGCATGGAGTTACGAGGCTCGAGGATCTCGGCGTCCCCTTTCTTGTTGCCGAGATTCCCCCGCGTGTACTGGCAGGTTGAAGCTGAGCAGCCTGCCATATGTGATCAACTTTCTCTACAGATCCTTTGCATTTTTTATTTATTCTTTTTAATTGATTAGCATGTTACCATTAACATACGTATGCAGAAGTAGTCGTTCGTTGAATGTCTTGTGGTCTCAGGTAGAGAAGCTTTGCAAGGTGGTGGTACTAGTATGGATCTCATCATCTGAGTCGTCATCATAGAATGGCAGCGGCGTCGCTGCAGGAGTGAGCAGACCAATGGACTCAGAGGATGTGCTGTCGGCCGGGTCTGGTCCCAAATTGTCAAGAAGGTCCAATTGTGGACGATGCGAGGTATCAGGCAGGTCTGGAGAGAGCTTTTCGGGTATAGGCTCGGGCTCAGCTGGTTCTGGAGACTCTGTTTCAGTGTAGTCTTCCTCAAAATACTCCTCAGCGGGCTCTTCAGTGTCGTCATCCACTTGGTATGCTCTGAACACGAACCAGGCCACAATGAGCATGAACGACGTTTCCACAAACCAGAAAAACCAGGTTCCAACAAACAACGTTGTGTAAAAATAGTTGTACATGAAATACCGGACGCCTGTCCATTGTACTGTCCACTTGAGAGTAGCGCGGTTTACATGGACGTTTCGATCCAACTTCACGAGGACTGTACGCAACTGCTCGTCTAGGTACGACCAGTCCATGAAATCGATACTCACGACAGAGCTTTGGTCTTTCCAACCAGTCAAGTATAGAGGCGAGAATAGACTGGTATCGAATGTCTCGAGGAGACTGCTTTTATACGGCAGAATAGCTGCTTTGCTGATGATATTAGTAGCATTTGGATACTCGTACAGACTTGGTCTGTTGGCCCACAAGTACCGCAGAAAGTCTTTCCACACGGGGTCTGATGTGTGTTCTGTGAATGTGGCCAGTTGCACCACAAAGTTGCCCAGCCCCTGGTTATAGGAGTCGCGAGGGAGATCGAGGTCTAACGAAATGTGGTATGGAACAGGGGCCAATTTGACGTCGCTGACATCGAGAAGCAGGAAAGGATGAGTGCATCTTTGTTAGATAATGTTCCAAACATTCACACGTACACTCACGAAAACGCAAAGTTTATAGGGGTCTCAACTACCGGGTATGGAACGTAGAGCTGGTACGCGATGTAGTATGACAGAAGAGCCAGAGCAAACAGCACATAGACGGCCACAGTGGTGATGGCCACGTAGAGCCATCCACGCGCTGCACGCGGCGTGAACAAGTAATGGACAGTTTCCTTTAGTTAACAGCTACTCCGAGGTGTCCAACGCGCTTGTGCTTACAGTCCAGTAGTTCATAGCATTGGATGGCAAGTTTGCGAACCGCGGGGTATTTAAAGCCGCGTCGTGGGGCTAAGCGGTTGGGGAAGTCAGGCAGGGCCACTAACCACTGGCACACAATCCAAATAACTAGAGCAATGAGAAGTGGTCAATTGAAAGAAGTGGTATATAGTGAGCTGAACTGGGACGCTGTCACATGTGACTGGGACAATTGAAGTGGCTGGCGTAGTCTTATTTAGGGATACCTTGATTAGTCCCAGCGGTCACAATGTCACAAATAGTTAAACGTTCTACACACATATATTATCTCATGCTGCTACAATGTTCATTCCTAGACTGTTTGACACTTTACAATTGAATTGTAATCTCACATGGCTTCATATATTGCCCCTTGACCGCTTTGACCTTTTCCGGATCCATGCGATGAGGCTAGCCGCCTAATAACCAGCCGTGCGCAGGTGGGAAGTTATAGGCGGTTCATCTTATTCTTATCTTCACTCTTACTGATCACTAAGGTTGGACTTTGTTTGACGTTAGTCAGCGTGCTAGACGAGAATCGCTATTACAGTACTTGCAACTGAACTCGCTGTTGTGTCAGCGCTCCTAGAGTTCCAGTTCCACTAGTATCAGTGCCAATCATTTACTGTGGAGTATCACCTTCCTCACGGATAACTGCACAGAACAGCCACACAGCACCGTCAGACTTCACCAACTATCGCTGATTATCGCCATTTTGGCAGTCGTATTTTTTTATTTCGTTATTCGCTTTTACCTTGCTCGGTATCCGCTTTGTCTCAACGGCACATCGCTTCTTCGCACATCGCTTGAACCCCCTCTAATTAATCACTCGGGCAACGGCTCGCGTCGCAGGCGGCTGGGAAATCCATGCACCACTGCATCTACCGAGTTGAACCGAACTTTTCTACCAACTAAATCGCCTGAGCCTTGCCCGCAATGGCCCAGGTCGACGTGACTACACACACGCGCCTACGGTCGCCCTCCATCGACAAGATAGACGAGGTGGCCGAGGCCGTTCTTTTTGATGCTCACAAGCCTGCCGTCGACGAAACCGACCTCCACATTGAAACCGCTGATCTGGCGTCACCAACATCTGACACTGATGGAACGCGTTCGCCTCTCGCCAGCTCTTCTCACACGGCGTCTTCACGCGCCTACACACATATCGTACCAGTAGGCCGTGGACTGCACCGCCCGCACAACTCGGTGTCGTCGGATGTGTCCACATCCAGTACGCGCTCTCAACGCTCGCTGAGCAACGAGTCTCAGACTGGAGCACCTGCTGGAGCGCCCGCTCTGCGCTTGTCGCTGGGTCCACCCGCTACCTCGACGCCTCCAACTCGAAAGAAGCGCATCAGCATGAACTTTGCGGCTCTCCCCGTCGTCGCCTCGGCTCCTGTGCAGCCGTCGGCCACCACCTCTGCATCCAAGACGGCGGCATCATCCTCATCCGCATCGGGCCCATCCACCTCTCCCTCTCTTCCAACATTACCTCTTGCATCATCCCACCCTTCGGTATCTCCTCCTCTCAAGGCACCCTCTGGCACCTCTGGTGGTGCCACGAGCCCCGTACAATCTGGCAAGGGCTTATCTAGCATGGAAACCTATCTTGGGCAGTTGGCGGCGAAGGAGCGTCGAGTAGTGGAACTCAAAGACGAGATGAAGCGTGTCAAAGAGGACCTGGAGCGCGCTGAGCTGGAGTTGAAGCTGTTCCGCGACGGTGCCAGCAGAGCCCTGGCTCCGCCCCAGGCTCCACAGCTGCTGTCACCTGTATCGAAAGCCCCCTCACATGCCATTCCTCAGTCTCAGAAGACTCAACCTGCAAAGCCCCAGCTGCCGCCACAGCAAGCAGCAATAGCGGCACAGTTACCTGCTTCAGCGTCCCAGGATGGCAGGCCTTCCTCTGACGCACCAGTGCCGTCACGGCAGTCTCTTGACCAGTCACGAACCTCGATCGATTCAGCACAGGGCTCGCGTAATGGTCGCAACAGACTATCTGCTCTGTTCCTCAATTCGTCGGAGATGGGACCCAACAAGGCGAGACCGAAGCCGACGCAGCGTGTATCGTCTGGATCTTATGGAGCGTGCCTTGATCCTGACCGCTCTCCGCCATCACAGAGGACTTCCTCCGCAAGACGACCGTCAGCTAGCCTTGACGAGCGGTCGCGACCCAACTTTGCACCTCCTGACGACGTCATCAACATGGGCAAACGGGTCGTTGAAGAGCTAGGAACTCAATTTTGGGGCCTATTTGAGGATATTCGAAGTGCAACAATCGGTGAAGAACCGCGACACGTCCAACAGCAGCAGCAACAACAGATCCAGATGCAGTACAGCCAGGCACATCAGACGAATACAGAGGAAGTCTAGCAAGCTGCTCAGCCTCCTCGTTCCGACAGATGTTCCAGCTGTAGGCTGATACAAAGCATACAGCAGGACCACGTATGGCTCCGCTGTTTGTTCCTAAGTAGACAACATATGTGCATTACTATTTAAATAAGTGACCAGCTGTCTATTCAATGCGACAGTATAGCTCAAAAAGTTTTGTTGTCTTTCGTGAAGGCAGTTACTCCCCCTTAATAGCAGCGATCCAGGCGGGTGCAATGTTAGGAACTGAAGCACATGCACCAAACAGACCAACGGTCGTGTCGGTAAGGAAGCCCTTCTCGAGCGACCAGTGGACCGTCAACGGCAGCCAGGCGAGGTTGACGAAGAAGGGCTTCAGCAGGCCCGACTCGCCCTGGCACTTGCGGTACAAGAGCTTGATGAGCTCTAGCTGGACATGAAGGGCCCAGAACACGCACGAATAGATCCAGATCTTGCCCTCGACAGCAGGCGAAATGCTGAAAACCTTCTTAGATGACAGATATGCGATATCTTCAAGGACCTGGTACAGAGTTCCAGCGATGGCTTGGGCATAGGTGCACGCCTTGATGAGCGGATCTGACGAGCCCGGGTTCTCCAGAGTATCAATTGTCCACTCCAGCACCGACAGAGTTCCCCACATACGGTAAAACATACGGAAATCACTAATCATGGCATACCCACTGCGCATGTGAGTGGCTAGCGAACCTATACTGCCAGTAGTCGAGATCTTCTTCAACAGAGCCGAAGTCAAAAGCGTTGTGTAACCAATCGAAGACAACGAGTTGTCCATTCGCGCAGCCATGATTCCAGTGATCCGCCTCAGGTACTTGCGGAACGATGTCAACAGCTTATACAAGCATAGTAGGGCGCGAGCCGAGCATGACTTAGGCTTGCTCGGAGGAGGGGCCGAGGACCCAGATGATCCGGACGGATCCTGCTTCTCAGACATGACTAAAACAAGATTGTAAATCCAAAGTGTAGAGCCAAACGACGACTAGATGTGAATAATCTTATCGATGGAGAAATTTGTCCAATATAAACCTGGTAGTTACGTGGAGTCGTAATGTGGAGAAGGTCAAATATAAATATGAAGTGCCGAAGGGTACGGCGCCTTTCATCCGAGGTCCACTTCGGGGATAGCTCACTACACCTAAAATATATTATCACATCAGACAAGCCAGACCTGCTGGCTCCAAAACATAGCATTAAATACCAATAAATAGTACGACAAAGAATGGCCGGGGGAGTAAAAACAGAGGTGGTTGAAGGCTTCCAATCAGCTAAACTACTAGCAAAGGTTAACCCGAAACAATCCCATCTCTACAGCTGAAGCACTTGTGCCTGCACAAGCGACCCCAGTGAATCCTCGATAATTATTCCAAAAAACAACACACACATAGCGAAATAACAACGGCAGAGCACTTTGAAGCAAGCCCTGCTAATAAATAAATTGACGGCATTAGGCCATTGAGGCAGCCGTCGTACCGTCATCGACAATGGATGCCGAGAAGAACGGGTGACGCAGCGCATCCTGCGCCGTGATGCGCTTGCGTGGGTCATAGACAAAGATTTGAGTCAACAGGTCCTGGAACAGGGTCCAGAAAGTTCGATCCTTGGAGTAGGGCACTGCCGTCTGGACTATCTTCTGGAATGGCTTCACCGAGTTGACGTACTTAATGCTTGCCGGCGTGACACTGTGCTTGGGGTAGCACACAGTCCACGACTGCTTGTCAATGAAGTCTGCACGGCCTGTGGCCAGCCATGACTGCTGCAGGAGTTTCTCGGGAAATTTGTATCCAATGACCCGTTCCATCAATGCCAGGTGTTCAAGGTTGTCGTGTGTCTGGAAAAGCGGCTCTCCAGTACACATTTCAACGAGAATACAACCAATAGACCAAATATCACATGGATATGACCAGCCAGTGCCCAAAATGATCTCAGGAGCACGGTAGTGGCGTGTCGACACGACTGACGAGTGATGCTCGTCATTGAAGATAGCCGAGCCAAAATCAATGAGATTGATCGCTGTAGACCGGAGCACGTTGCGCTTTTTGGACGACCGCGCCTTGCGAAGCGGCAACGACACAGACTCGTTGGATGACAGCAGAATATTCTCGGGCTTGAGATCCGTGTGCACAAGCGACAGGTCATGCAAAAAGGCCACGCTCTTGAACATCTGGGCTGCAAACGCCTGGATCTGTGAGCCGGGAAATGGCATGAATTCGTTGGACTTCATGAAATCGTATATACTGATTCCAAGCAAGTCTGTGACAATGCAGATATGGTTTCGGTAGTCAAAACACTCGCGGAGGTGGATGCAACGGTACATGTTGGACTTGTCGTACATTGCCAGCGCTGTCAGAACTCGGAGCTCGACGCGTGAGGCCTCGCGGTACTTGTCCACAGCACGGATGATCTTGATGGCGCAGTGGGTCTTTGTCTTGCGGTCATAGGCGGCCACGACTTTTCCAAAAGTACCCTGTCCCAAAAGCCTGCTAACGTGGTAACGGTTTGCAAAGGGGGAGTTGGGCTTGACAACGTAATGGCCATCATCATCGTCGCACTCATTGACAGCTTCCATAGTATCGCGCACAGCCGGCACAGATATGTCGAGCGGTTTACGAATGGGGAACTTCGGAGGCATGTACGAGGTGTCTATGAGCAGCGGGTCCGAGGCAGACAGGTACGTCGGCGCGGGGGCCTTGTTGCGAGCGCGCGAGGTGCTTGGAAGGCGCTTGCGCTTCTTTTTGAACAAGGACGATGAAGATGATGACGATGACGAAGACGGCACGTCGGGGATCAGCGAGCTGCTAGTCAACGACGTGGCGAGCGAGCCTGTCGAGTCGGCCATCAACGACAGTTCGTTTGAGTAGGGCGACAGCCTGTAGTCGTCATCATCGTCGAGAATAACGATCTCATTGGCTGCGTCATCGGCGTATTTACCATGGAGACGCTTCGAGTCTGCGTAGGTGGCTGTTGACTGCGACGACTGGGATGACTGAGAGGGTGCGCTCAGCGCCGATACGGCGGAGCCCGTGGACGAGGTGCTCGAAGTGCTATCATTGTGAGGACGGCGCGGGTACATGGACCCCGCGAGTCGGTATTCGGAGCCGTCCTCGGCGTCGTCATCGTCGTCGTCGCTAATGACAATGACTTCAGTCGGATAACCATTGGAATAGAACGAGTTCCAATCGGGCTGAGGGCGCTGGTGAGGTGGGGCCAGCGGTGGGCGCGTTGAAGGCGAAGGCTGGACGACGGTGGACATGGCAAGAAAAGGGGGGCAGTGTCTCGATTGTTGGCTAGTTGAGAATCACGGAGTGTCACGGGAGCGTCACGTTCAAGCCGGAGAGCCCAACAGGTCCTTGAGGAAGCCAGGGAAGGCTGTCGCTTTCGAAGAGCAGAATTTGGCGAGTCGGAAAGTAGATAGTGGCCTTGTTTGGCACGAGTTTACTTTGACAAATGAGCCGCTACCTAGAGCCCTAGTGGGGGGAGCGAGGATCGAGGTCGTATTGAGTTTGGTCTAGAGCTTGGTATGACGAGCGCAATGGCGGGGTTGGGCTGGGCTCAGCTTCCGCGGGGCAGGTATCCTGGAGCGGGGGGAAGCACAAAACGGAACCACAACAATGAAGACGAGGAAGTGGAAACAAAATAGTTTAGGAAGGCAAGATGGGTATCGGCCAAGGTAAACGCCAAAGCCGAAACCAAAACCACGCCAAAACTAGTAAGCCGCTGGGCAGTCGAGGGCGGCCCAAATGGGCGAGGAGAGGCGAGGCGAGGGGATAAGCGCGTGTGCAGATTGCTGGATGGTTGTGGGTTAATGGGGGGGGGGTGTGGGAGGCTTAGCGAGGGAAAGAGAAAAGGGGGAGCGTGGGATGATGAGACGATAGCACTAATCGTTGACTGAAACGAGATATCTGGTGGCCTTGGGGCCTTGTGGCTTTGCTGTTGGCGCCGTAGGAGCCCTTGGCTAACAAAGAGGCCAGGCCCGCCTGACCAAGAGGGGCTAAGTGCTTTATCGGGGTGAGTCGAGGGTAACCGGAATGGCGAGCACCGGCGGACCGGTGAGGAGAAAGAGGGGGAAGAGGAGGGGGAAATAGAGGACGGACCAACCGAGTAGAGCTACATGAACAGACTGTACAAATTTACGAATGACTTTGCGAGCTAGATTACTTCAATGCTACACTGTCCTACTCTCAACACCGTACTACTCTCAACACCTGGTGCGGTGGTAGACGGATGTGGGTAGGGAGATTGGCCAGGGATACACAAGCAAACAAAGACACCACCACCCACCACCCACCAACCACCCCACGCGCAGGGGGGGGGAGCCAAACGGCAAAGCCAAACTCAAACACCCGCAACCTCCGAACGTAGCCGGCCCACCAGCTACGTTGGGGCCTCGTACTGCGTGCAGATTACAGGATGCATCAATGGGACGGGGTACTGCTCCGTTGCCATGGCTTCTGCTTATCAGCTTGCTGCTACGACCTCCCCTCTCCAGTGGTACCAAGGCGGGGTTTTGGTCCGGGTAACTGAATGACGAAAGTGAAAGATTCAAGGCGGGTAACCTCTGGTGGCCTGTTAGTAGTCGTAGTAGTAGTTAGGGTTCAAACGAAGCCTAAACTTGAGGGATTTCGTTTCAGTATTGCTGTAGGCGCTGCCAAGGCCAATAAAAAAGGTGCAACAAATAGAAAATTCCTTGTCCATAGTATATCCAGATTCGTCGTCTCGGAACCGTCTACCTTAGTCACCGTACTGCCTTCTTGCAGTTCAAGCTTATCCCCTGGCACAATCACGCCCTGCATATGCAGGCCTAATCAGCTTCATATCACCCTCAACTGGACTAGTTATTATGATAGAATCTTTTTAGCGTTTCTTAGCCATAAATTCTCTTCGTCTACTAATAATAGTCGAGCTACGCAACTGATCTCCCGAGCATCCATAGCATATGTAATAGTTAGTGTCTATTTCTGGGACTATAATAGTAGATCACAAGCAGAAGAAGTGCTACGACCCTCACTGCATTGACGCTTCGTCCTCCAGATTTTCTACTTCCCCAATAATTATCTCATCTTCTTCCCCTTCCCCTTCATCTTCCCCTCATATTCCTGTCTCGTCATCCCCCTCGTCCCTCCTCATCTCAATTCTTAGCCCCACTCAAAGTGACCCCCTGAATCTTACCCGGGTGCTGCAGGGAAATTTGCTTAGGTGAAAAAATTCGGGCGTGAAAAAAAGCTGAGGGGTCCAGATATTCACTTTTCACCTCAGACAAGTCCATCAACCCCTCAGTCACGCGCCGTAGCATCTCGAGATACGGCCAGTTAGTGACAAGTGTGGGTAGTTGAGGTTCTATTCTATTGTAAGTCGCCGTCCTTTTCCTCATTGACGCGGGTTGCTTGCCTCGCTGCGGCTCTGTCCACTAGTTCTACTTCAATTTGTGGCACACCTAGCCTTTTGTACCGCGCCTACTTGCCTCTGTAATCAGGTCAAGAGGTCCCCTTGATCCGGTCCACAGCCCTTGGTCAATCCCCTGTTATCTTTTCCGTCGTCTAACCTGAGATGCAAAATCCCGGATCGGCTCCATCGCCGGCCCCGCGCACCCCTGGTGCTGCTTCAAATGCCCCTCCTTCGGGCCCGGCCGCCGCTTCTTCGCCAGCTCCTACCTATGCTGGAGCTTCGCCTTCGCATGCTGGTGTCCGCCCCAACGCTGCGCCGTTTAACCCGCACCGTGGAGGCCGCAACGGCCACCACCAGCACCACCCTAGCCAGCACCACCCTCAGCAGTTCGTGCCACCCCAGCAGTATGGCTCTCCCTACGGCGGCTTTTATCAGAGCTACCCCGTGTACCAGCCCGGTGCTCCCATGATGAACTACTACTCGCCCTACGATGCCAATGCCCAGACTGCTGGCTCGCCCTCGATTGTGTCGCCGACTCGCCAGCCGGCCACTATCACGCTTCTCGACCCGACTACCGGCCAGCCTATCAACCTCTCGAAGACTGCGTCGCCTCGACCTTCTGCTTCTCCGGCTATCGTTCCTGCTGCTTCTCCTGCCGCTCGTATCCCTGGCTCTCCCGCGCCCGTCTCGTCTCCTGCTCCTGCCACCGCTGGTTCACCGGCCGCTGCCTCAGCGACCCCGTCCCGTCCCTCTGGCGTTGACGTGAAGAATCAGCTCATGGAACAGATCCGCCAGCGTCTTGAGGGTGAGAAGAAGCGTGCTGCCGAAAAGGAGGCTGCTGAAAAGGAGGCTGCTGACAAGGAATCCGCTGAGAAGGAGGCTGCCGAGAAGGCTGTCGCTGAAAAGGCTGCCGCTGAACAGGCTGCCGCTGACCAGGCTGCTGCAGCTGAGAAGGCTGCTGCTGAGAAGGCCGCTACCGAGAAAGCTGCTGCCGAGAAAGCTGTTGCCGACAAGGCTGTTGCCGACAAGGCTGTTGCCGACAAGGCTGTTGCTGACAAGGCTGTTGCCGATAAGGCTGCTGCTGAGCAAGCTAGCACTGAGAATGCTGCTGCTGACTCGACCTCTGAGCAGGCTTCTCCTGCTAGCATTCCCGTTGACGACGCTGATGTCAACGGCCGCTCAGTGCCCCCCAGCCCTCTTAAGTCACGTCACGCCCCTGAGGCCGCCGTGCCTGCTGTCCCTCATGTCGGTACTTCGCTGCTGGCCAAGGCTACTCGTCCCACTGGTGACGAGGTCTCTGCATTTTCCTACCCCGCATCGGTCCGTCGTCCTGAGGGCAAATCTTCTGGATCTGTGTACCATTACGATGTACAATTCCTGCTGCAGTTCCAAAACGTTGTAACCTTTGCCCCCAGTGAGAACTGGGCTGAGAAGCGCAGCATTATCAACGTCGAGGCTGGCGCCGGTAAGGCCGCTGGTGGCCGCTCCTTTAGCCGTGGATCTTCGATGCGTGGCTCTGGTGCTGGTCAGCAGACTATGGGCTCTTTCGGCTCCGGTTCTGGCTTCCGTGGAGATCGTGCTGGTTCTGTTGGCGGCCCTGGAGGTTTCGGCTCTATGCATGGCGGTAAGATTAACCGTATGCCGTCTACTACCAACCTTGGTGGCTCTAGAAGTGGCCGCCAGGCTTCTAACCGCCGCCGTGGAGGTCCCGGTGACCGTGCTGGCTCGAACCGTGGTCATGGAGACGACGGTCCTCCTCCTGCGCCTGCGGCTCCACTGGTCCGCAGCGCTAATGCGTGGGTTCCCAAAAAGCGTGAGCCCACTGCTGATGCTGAGGTCGACGATGGCCGTATGAAGCCCGAGGAGGTCCAGCGAAAGGTCAACTCGATGCTCAACAAGATGACGTTGGACAACTTTGACAAGATCTTCCTGCAGATTTTGGAAATCTCGGCTATGTCGAAGGATGAGAAGGACGGCCGTACGCTGCGCCAGATCATCGAGCTGACTTTTGCCAAGGCTACTGATGAGCCCCACTGGTCTAGCATGTACGCCCGCTTCTGTTTGGAGATGACCAGCAGAGTGAGCCCCGACATTGAGGATGAGAACGCCCCCAACAGCAAGGGAGGTGCCCTTTTCCGCAAGTACCTGCTCACTCGATGCCAGGAGGAGTTCCAGAAGGGTTGGGAGGACAAGATGCCTACTAACGCCGACGGTTCGCCTGACCTTGAGTCGGACGAGTACTACCGTGCTGCCAAGGCCAAGCGCCGTGGACTCGGTCTCATTCGATTTATTGGAGAGTTGTACAAGGAGAACTTGCTCTCTGAGAAGATCATTCACACATGCATTACTCGGTTGTGTAGCCCCGAGAACCCCAGTGAGGAGGTTATTGAGTCTCTGTGCCAGCTTATGACGACCGTGGGAGGTAAGCTCGAGAAGACGACCCAGCATCGTGACGTCATGGACGTTTACTTTGACCGTCTCTCGAAGCTGCAGACCCAGGAAGGTCTGCCAAGCCGTCTGCGATTCATGCTCATGGATCTGGCCGACTTGCGTAAGCGCAACTGGATCGATAAGAAAAAGGACCAGAGTGGCCCTAAGACTTTGGACCAGGTTCACGTTGATGCTCAGCGACGACAGGCTGAGAAGCAGGCTGATGATGCTCGCAACCGTGGAGGTAACCGTATGGGATCCCGTGGTATGCCTCCGTCGCGATCTAACAACATGATGGCTGGTGACTTGAGCCGTGTTGGAATGATCCGCTCGCAGAGCAGCCATCAGACTCTGGGCCCAAGCTCCATGTTGAACCGCGACCTCAGCGGCTCCAATGGCAGCCGCAAGTCGTCGTCATCGGCTGGTGGACACCCCATGTCTAAGGAGGGATCGCGTAACCCAAGCCAGAACACGCGTGCCAACTTGTTCGAGCATCTGAATGCTGAAGAGGAGGCCAAGAGTGATGGAGAGTCTGAGGGTGAGATTGAGGCGGAGCATGAGGATGCCCCTAAGGCTGCAGAGGTGGCGGCAGACGCTGAGCCTGCCGAGGCCGCTGCAACTGAAGAGTGATCGCGCTGTTGCGTTAAAAAGGACAAGTACCAGCACAGACAAAGTCTTCGTCTGTGGTCTCTCACAAAAGTTGGAAGTGTGGCAGTGCTATGACATAGAAACACTGCCGCCTTCTGTTTGATTTGTTTTTGCTTTGATTCTCTCGCACTAATTACGTTTGTCTCTGGAATTAGCATGTTAGCACTAGGATGCAATAGATGTGGAGTGGTGTGATTATATATTACACATAGACAACATAGTTGACACGAACTAGGCTAGGCTTCAAGCGATGAGATAACGACGCGTTGCTTTCTGAAACATGGCTCTAGGGTACTTCTCCATGTCGCGAGAACGCCATAGCAGCTGGAATACAAGTCGCGCACGCTGTCGGACCCGTGGGCGCAGGTGTATCTGCCGTCTTTTATGCGAGTAGCGGCGACGACGGCGACGCGAGCCCTTGGGGCTTTCAAGGGCCGGAGCCGGTGACGCCAAAGGAGAGATCCGGATCCAGTCGTTTGACTGCGAGTTTGGTAGGGTGAACGAGTTGTTGTGGACTTGATTCGTACTGCGCGACTCGGTGACAGGCACCAATGGAGCTGCATACTTCTCCTGACCAGTATATCTCATGAACACGGACGAAACAGCTCCAATGACCCTTGTATACAGTCCCTTTGAAGCGACTGATGCTGGTCTTACTGGCACCCTTGGGACTCCTGACTCGGATACTTCCTGGGCTAGCTGCTGAGCCATCTCGAGCTCGTCGGCCATCTGCTGGTCGCCAACGAAGCCAAAATCATCAAACGTCCTGCTAACGTCGACAGGCACAAATTGGATCTGTTGAGGGACTTGAAGCGTCGTGAATAAACCTCCAATAGCCACTTGCTGACGGGACCAGAAGAGAACACGCAGCATCGGCAGATCCACATCTGTTGCCAGGTTGGCAGGTGACATGAACATCAGCGGCTCACGCTGCCGAGGAGGAGCGACAAGCTGCATCAGAGTGAACAATGCAACGACCATTGCGTCAATTGGCAGTAGCAGCACTGTGCCGAGTCCTTTAACGCCGAGATCCAACAGGTCCCGACCCAAGAACAGTAGCTTGATGCACATTACGCAGGTTATACGCAAGCAAGTGAGGCCAAAGCGCCAGGCAAATGCCTGCCAAGTTTCAAGGTAGCGAATCTCGGCATCGAACAGTAGCTGGCGGTACTCGGGGTCTCCGGCGCCAGGGATATCAGACAGGGCCACATTGAGCAGATCCATGCTACAACACTAGGGATGTTGTACCAGGGCAAGTAGGAAGTCAAATCAAAAAGACTGCCACTTCGAATGCCTTAATAGTCCCAGAGATTTCCCGACAAGCCGCTGTGAGTACGCGGCAGTATCTTGTCAACAGGAATAAGGTAAATTGTCATAATGGTACTATGTTGGTGGAGATCAGCCCTGAGTCGGAGATCAACGGCGGAATCGCGATGAGAATTTAGTGACTGTAGCATATGCCAAAAGACCCATGGTTACGGCCATGAATGAGTAGATGAAGACTTGGTCCTTGACAGACTCACGTTCTGAGTTAACAACGGGTTCGTGTAAGGGTGAGTGAATGTGCGCAACTTACGGAAACACGCAGTGGTGATGGTAACATCCTCGGCAAGATTCCGGCAGATGTCAGCTTTCTCAATACAGAAGTCACGAGTGCAATTGTTACAGCTCATTCCAACGCCCGAGCTATCGATCAACGACTCCACGACGTATTTCGGTCCACAGTTGCACCTACATAGTTGCATGTAAGCGACCGCTGTGTGGAGGCTCAGAAATAGCGCTATGACAGCAATCAAGCGGGATGACATTCTTGGAAGGTTAATCTGTGTTTCTGCGTGTAATAAATAGTCTTTTGTCTCCCGATAAACTCTCGTAAGCTCCACTGTAGTGGGGCGGTATATATGTTGGATGAGTAGCCCGCCAGCCGTCATCCACGTCGGCTGTTCAGCCGCACGCCGGCCCTTGCCGCATTTGATAATCACACAACTGGACATTCTCTCGCTTTCGTACCGCCACTACCAACAATGGCAGCAGTTGCAACGAGTTCCGAGGGCGGCATCCAGCCGGTGAGTAGGAGTGGCCTATGTCGATTGATCAATGGCACTAACGTAGTTCTTCAAGCTGAAGATTGAGGAGGCAGAGCTCCAAATCAATGAGAAAACACAGAACCTGCGACGTCTCGAGGCCCAGCGCAACGCGCTCAACACCAAGGTCCGACTCCTCAAAGAAGAGCTACAGCTTCTCCAGGAATCAGGCTCCTATGTGGGTGAAGTCGTCAAGGTCATGGGTAAAGATAAGGTGCTTGTCAAGGTCCACCCCGAGGGCAAGTACGTTGTAGATATTGCTTCCGACATCGACATTAAGAAGATTACGCCATCGTTGCGCGTTTGCCTGCGCTCCGACTCGTACCAGCTACATCAGATCCTCCCTAACAAGGTCGACCCGCTTGTGTCTCTAATGATGGTCGAGAAGGTGCCTGATAGCACGTTTGACATGGTGGGAGGTCTTGATAAGCAGATCAAGGAGATTAAGGAGGTCATTGAGCTGCCTGTCAAGCACCCCGAACTATTTGAGTCGCTGGGTATTGCCCAGCCCAAGGGTGTGATTCTTTACGGACCGCCCGGTACTGGAAAGACTCTACTGGCCCGTGCCGTGGCCCACCACACTGAGTGCAAGTTCATCCGAGTCTCGGGTTCAGAACTTGTGCAGAAGTACATTGGAGAGGGAAGCAGAATGGTGCGAGAGTTGTTCGTTATGGCTCGTGAGCACGCCCCTAGCATTATCTTCATGGACGAGATTGACTCTATTGGTTCAAGTCGAGTTGAGGGCTCGTCGGGTGGTGACTCGGAAGTCCAGCGAACCATGCTGGAACTTCTCAACCAGCTCGACGGTTTTGAGTCGTCAAAGGATATCAAGATCATTATGGCCACTAACCGTCTTGATATTCTTGATCCGGCTCTGCTGCGTCCAGGACGTATTGACCGTAAGATTGAGTTTCCTCCACCAACCGTCGAGGCCCGCACAGATATCCTTCGCATTCACTCAAGATCGATGAACTTGACGCGAGGCATCAACCTTCGCAAGATTGCCGAGAAGATGAACGGTTGTTCTGGTGCCGAAGTCAAGGGTGTGTGTACCGAAGCAGGAATGTACGCTCTACGAGAGCGCCGTATTCACGTGAACCAAGAAGACTTGTAAGTGTCCCCCCCGAACTTATTTTTATCTACATCTCTAACACAGTGAACTGGCTGTTGCCAAGGTCATGTCGCGCAACGACGAGGGACAGATCTCTCTCGCCAAGTTCTTTAAGTAATCTCTACATTTGTAGTGAATGTGACGTTTTTGTGTTACAATCATGACTCTACTCCTTAGGCTCTATAGTACACGTTGAGCTACTATACATCTCTGATAAATGATGAATCTATTCAATGCAAAATAAATAAGCGACAAACGGCCTCTTCATGCCTCAGAAGTCAGCACTCCATTTAGTTCAAGCCAACGGCGAGCCTCAGATTCGTTTCCCTGGCTAGCATCGATGGCTTGGCAGCTCCAAGCGTGTCCGTATGCTGACGCCTTGTCATCTGTGTTCACAAACAACATTCGCTTGGTAGCAGCCTGGTCAACACAGAACCAAAACTTATTCGGGCTCTCGTCAAGAAGCTTCTTCACAGCTTCCATTACCTCTGCCATCTTACGACCTGGCTGTGGGCTCCCTGTTGAACAGTACGGGTTCATACACCAAGCTTTACGACAGCCAGCAGTAAGCTGGATGACATAACGGCGCTCGAGGCGAGACCGAAGCTGCTTTCCGTCAGGATCATGCTGAGTCGAATGAAGAGGACCAAAGCAGAAACTGCACAGTCCAAGCAGATTGCCAGGGTCCACAATGCGGGGACAATTCTCATTGTGGCAAATTAAAGGCGTCGGCTTCGACAGTCTCACTTTGTCGTGATACATCATGTGCGACTCAAGTTCGCGAAGTCGCACAGCTCGTCGGCACACATCGCAGTCAGTCGTGCGGTTTCCACAGTAGGCTTCGTGGCCGGTGAATCCCATGAGCGCATCTGCGGGTGATGCCTCTTCCTGTGGAAGCTTCAAATGGCAAAACCTGCAAATATGCAGTTTGGCGGGACAAGTGGTGGCTCGGTGAAGGGCACAGCTTGTCAAGTTAGAAAACTGTTGACCACAACCTGAGCATGCAAGTGGTGTATGGACGCTGCGAATATGATGCTCCTGGCTCTCGACGCCAGAATCGCCAACGAAATCACACTCGCCACAGTGCCAATGCGAACTGGGAACTCCAGTGCTAACCTGAAACACACGGCCACAGCCCTGAGGGCAGATCATGTTGTTTCTGAGACAGAAAGTTTCATGAAGTTGGAAAGAGCGCTTCGCAACCGTGCGGTGGCAGTTTCCACAGATCTGGGAATCGGGATCGACTGTTGATTGCTCGGCCACAAGCACATCTCCAGAGGTGCTGAGACTAAAACTTACTGCACTCGTACCGTTCGATCGAACAAGAACATATATGGAGTCAGCGTTCTCCAGGTAGGGATCATTGGCTCGAATTATTAGCCTGCTCTCCGACGATGCCACATTTGACCACAGGAAACAGTCCTCAGAGGTGATATCTGAAGTAGCGGCGTACAGCTTGACAAGATCCAGGTCATTAGAATCTCCAGCACTGCCCTGAGTGGCAGCAATATCCATAACCAACGGCTTATTCCAATCCTTTACTTTTATGACCACTTTAAAGTTGGAGTCAGGTTCGAGGTTCACCACATCAACCGGCTGGCCCACGTCGATGTAAACAGGGCCTTGACGCTTCAAAGTGTTGGTGGTAACCGGCACGGCCTCTCCCGATGGCACAAGATCGAGATCCATCTCCGTGTCAATAATACATACGGCATCTGAAGGTTTCACATCCTCGACGGCAAATTCATAAATCTTGGACTGGTTGACTGGATCTGGGATCGTCAAGACGTCACCCTTGGTGAGGGCTGTGAATGCACCATGTAGCTTCGATTCCAACAGTGCCTTCCAGTCCATGTCGGTATCAGCAGTTGACCGCAATGGCTTGAGCGTAAGCCCTGTTCCTTTGGGAAGCGACACCAACGACACATCAATAGAGACGTTTATGTCAGACAGATCAAGATTTCGAGCAACACCTCGAGGTAAACGCACAAAGTTTTCTTCGCCAGAGAACTCTCGAACTCCAACATGAGTTGATTTACCAGTAATCCGGTTAGTTAACTTGAACAGCAGTGGCGAAGGCAGATCCGATCCATGAGATCGATCCAGCAGGCTTTGGAGCACTGATGGAGGGAGGATCACTTTATCACTGTAGGCAGCAGCATCCTTTGAAAAAGTGGCCAACAGGCGTGAATGCCAGTTGAAAGGTAACTGAGTGTCTATATCCATAGGAATCAAAATGCAAATTCACAATGGCTAACGGATAGTGGCAAGTTTAATAAAGGTAGGTGAGGTAGCTTGATTACCAACACAGTGTTATAGGGCGAGGTCATGTGACTACCGTGGAACCGACTGGACGCTTTGGCTACAATAGAGAACCTGGCAATCGGTCGGAACGACATGTATTACTTTAACAAACAGTGACTAGAATACGCTTATCGTCGCATAGGTAATGTTGAGCAATGCTCAGCAAGTGAGCCCTACCGAATCGTCCACTATCAACGGGAATACTGAGTTAAAAATGGACAAACAAAGTGTCGAGCCAGCAAAAGATCAGATGTTATGGTTGGAAAAAAAGTATCAGCAAGGTAAATTCTCTGAGTGAGCTGAGTAAAGGTATCGTCATATCAGTTGCTGGCAAGACTCGAGTGTCTAGTACTTACAGTTCAAGTTACTGTGGATTAGAGGAAGTAGAAAAAAATTCACCCTTATATATATACTAGGGTCAGGATTCAGGGGGTCTTCGCACAGGGTAGGTATCAATAGGGCATACCATCCGGTCGAGTAGACAATAAATATTGAGACATTTTGATGTGGGGACAAGGCATTAGGGGGGAGTGGTGTGACTTCGTGATCAGGCTGAGTTTTCAGCTAGAACCAATGCCTTTCTGGTCAAGAGCTGTGGCTATATCGTCGAGCTGGACAAGCATTGCATGCGCTTTAGCATCGTGGTCTTTGAGCAGTCCTTCGTGCGTAATAGAGGACTCGAAATAGATAATTCCATCAATCTGATCAATAGTAGCGTTAAGGCGGTTCTGCGAAATCATCTTGGCAGTATATGATTCGGTCCTGGCCTCATCAAGTTCGAGAATGCGCGCCAAGTGGCTAATGTAGACGTTGGTATAGATCCTTGAGGCCGCCAAGACGTTGTGGTCAATGACTGCACGCGAAAGAACGGTGGTTCCATCAGGCATTAGCATTGTCGCGTGCTGATCAAGTGCCGTAGCGAACTCGTTGACTTCCTGTTTCTGGAGGATACGATCATGAAACACTTTGTCCAAAATGGGGAATTGCGCTAGTTGCCTTGATCTCTCATCATTGAACAGTTTGCGTAATGCCTGACTCCGTGCTGGCCCAGCAGAGGCTAGGACAGCGCACACAAGTGCCTTTGAAAGGCACTGTAAACGATCAGCGGCATCGACAGCATCCTCTTTAGACACCTCGTAGTAGCGACTAGCAGCCTCCAAGAAGCGGTGGTTACTGTCAAGAATGCGGGCCTGGCACAGCTGATAATGGATGTCAACAATTGGATCTGGCTGCTCAATGATCCCGCGCAAGTACTGAGCCCTGCTAAGAAACACCGCAGCTTGTTCGACCTCTGATGCCTCCAGGTAATTGCGTACAATACGAACATATACCTCAAACCTTTCGGCGTCAGAAAGAGCTGAGCTTGACGTATTGTTGACGAGCTCTTGGAGCACCACAGCAGCACCATGGAAGTCATCCTGCGCTTGGTATAGCTCGCTGAGACGGTTCCGCACTCGAGCTCCGAGCGACATAAACGATGTAAGCATCGGCGAAACCTCGGTTAAGACTAGTTTCAGCACGTCTTCTTCGGCCGGTGTGTTCCTGATATGCTCTAATAGGTCTTCTAGGACAGGACCTACGGATCCATGGCCATTTGACACAAGATACTCGACGAACTTGCTCAGAGCTGGCACATCTGTCTTCAACGTGCCGAGGGTCCGTCCAATGTCCTTGTACTGGTCAGTTCGCTCGTCCTGCGTCCCTGAAATGCCGATTAGAGCCTCCAATGCACTCATTGTTGCAATTATTAAGAAGTTGAGGTTCATAAACCCTATGCTTGGCGATAAACATCAATGACTGCATTTTGAGACTTTCAGCTTAACTTGACCACTTAATCAATTACCAAGGATCTCCGCTAAGCGATTGAACAGAGCCACGTGTTGTTGGCTGACAGCTTTACAAAAGTCAGGATGATGGCTTGCTGTAAGTGGACAGGCTTTGTGCTATGGGGTGCGTCTCTCTAACTTCAGCTGATTTATGCGAGCGAGTAGACTCGCAATACAAGGGGTTACTTCGTCTGGCGCGGTTACGGCGTATCGGACAACAGGGAGACCGTGCAGATGCTTCTATTGCCTACGACAAGCTGCTGAAGTCGGTGACCGACGAGACACGGAATGTTCGCCTCTACCAAGAGGTGTTTGATGAGATGTTAGCATTGAAGGCCCGCAACTGGGACGGGTTCCCACAGATTTTTCGTGATGACAGGTGGATAGACCAATATTCCGATGCTAGTGGAATCAATATGCGCAGTGAGGATAATCCGCTGGAGCTGGCCGATAAACAATTGATGTATGGCCAGTATTCTGCGGCCATTGATAGTTATCGATGGGTTACAAGCATGGAGCAGGCACCTGAAAACCAGGCTATTGCGTTGCACCGCTTACTGCTGATTGTGCTTTATAAAGGTAGTTGGAGTGAAGCACACAGACTGCGAACGAGGTATCCTGCTTCCCTTGCAGCACAAACGGAAGATGAGGCTCTTGTAAAGCTAGCGCTGGGTCTCTCGGCTCTGTCGAACGGTGAATTCGAGGAAGCACTGTCTTATTTTCTACATCTACCGACTCAGAGAATTGCCAGTATAACATACGCTCTGGCAGTTCCGACGGATCTATGTACATTGTCGGACCTTGGCCGCTATATTGCTCTATGTGCGTTGGCTTCTCAACCAAGACACCATCTCAAATTCCTCATTGACAAGGACGACTTGTTCCGAGAGTGCACGGAACAGGATCCGGTCGTCCAGTCCTTGGTATCGTCTTTTATTTCGCTTGATTACCAACGCTTTTTCGGTGCATGGGAGTCTCTAGCTGCGTCGCTCCAGCTAGATATATTCGTTGGCCCTGTGTACTCGGTACTAAGACGCCAAATATACAACCAAGCACATGATCTCTTTTTCTCGGTCTTTTCAGCTGTTACAATCAGTTCTATGGCAGCCACTTACCAGTGGGACCAGCGAGACTTGGTAGAGGATCTGACAGAATATATTCGCAGTACCGAGGCGGGTGTGCGTATCGATGTTCTAGCTGGTGTTATTTCTCTTCGCAAGCAAAATGAGACGGAACAGGTTGTTAAAAAGGTCTCAGGTCTTGTCACTGATTATGTGCGAGACTCTCGAGCGCTGTTGTGGACTATTCAGGCCCTGGCTTGTGAAGATCGTACGTGGGTCGAGATATCATCACTCCAGGATGTAACCTCGAAGCAAGAGCCCGAAAGGCCAGTTAGGAGATAGTAATGAAATTGCATGAATGATCCAGCGATCTCTCCTTGTAGATCTCTCTAAATTATACCAAAAAAAGAGCAGAACCGGAGGTAATGCAAAAAAATATGGTCTCTGGCGGGATCGAACCGCCGATCCTCGCGTTACAAGGAGTTGTATTAGCACGATGCCTTAACCAACTGGGCCAAGAGACCTGTTATTAATATTTCATTAAGCCTGGTGCTACAAGGGTAGATACTTCAAACCTCAATTGAACAGCTTTTCGTTGTTTATTAGACGAAAACTCTCAAAGATACTGCCCCCATTACAGTGCAAATACAATTAAATCGTTTTTACGGTCATTTGACCTTTTTGTCGCATGTGCCAATACCCGATGCCCCATAGTAAGCAGCCGATGTGCGCGGCTGATAGGGCAGGGGCGTGGGTCCGCCAATCAGCACAAGCCTTTTTCCATTAACTAAAAAGCTCCGCTTCACACCCTGGGACAGTTCCATCTGGAAAAAAGCCAATTCTGACGCCGCTTTCGCTGAACTCCGTAGCAATGCTGGCTTCCAGGACTCTTCTCGGTGCCGTTACTCGGGCGCGTGCCACTAGAGGCCTAGAGCTCCGTCGCGGCCTGGCAGCTACTGCTCAGGCTGCAGCTCGCACCTATGGTGGACTCAAGGACCAAGACCGCATCTTCCAGAACATCTACGACAAGTACGGTCACGACCTGGCATCTGCTAAGCGCATGGGAGACTGGTACAAGACCAAGGAGATTGTTCTCAAGGGCCACGATTGGATCATCAACGAAATCAAAAAGTCGGGGCTCCGTGGTCGAGGAGGTGCTGGATTCCCTTCTGGACTCAAGTGGTCATTCATGAACCCTCCTGGATGGGATAAGAACCCGGGCCCTCGTTACCTGGTCGTCAATGCCGATGAAGGAGAACCCGGAACTTGCAAGGACCGAGAGATTATTCGTAAGGACCCTCACAAGCTTGTTGAGGGATGTCTTGTTGCTGGACGCGCCATGAACGCGACAGCTGCTTACATTTACATTCGTGGAGAATTCTACAATGAGGCTGCTATTCTTCAGACTGCCATCAACGAGGCCTACAAGGACGGTCTTATTGGAAAAAATGCCTGTGGCTCGGGTTACGACTTCGACGTGTACATCCACCGAGGTATGGGAGCCTATGTATGCGGAGAGGAGACCTCGCTTATTGAGAGTCTCGAGGGCAAGGCCGGCAAACCGCGTTTGAAGCCCCCATTCCCCGCTGGCGTGGGTCTGTTTGGTCGACCTACTACTGTTACCAACGTCGAGACCGTTGCTGTGGCCCCCACCATTTGCCGTCGTGGTGGAGACTGGTTCGCTTCGTTTGGTCGTGAGCGCAACCAAGGAACCAAGCTGTTCTGCATCTCAGGACACGTCAACGAGCCCTGCACAGTCGAGGAGGAGATGTCCATCCCTCTGCGTGAGCTTCTTGAGAAGCACTGTGGTGGTGTTCGTGGAGGTTGGGACAACTTGCTGGGAGTCATTCCCGGTGGTTGTTCCGTGCCTGTGCTGACCAAGGATGTCTGTAACGATGTGCTCATGGACTATGATGCTCTCAAGGACGTGCAGTCTGGTCTCGGTACTGCTGCTGTCATTGTCATGGACAAGTCGACTGACATTGTCCGTGCTATTCAGCGTTTTGCCTACTTTTACAAGCACGAGTCGTGCGGACAGTGCACGCCCTGCCGTGAGGGAACCACCTGGCTTCTGAAGGCGATGGATCGTTTCCGTGCTGGTCAGGCCAAGGAGCGTGAGATTGACATGCTGTTTGAGCTGACCAAGGAGGTTGAGGGCCACACCATTTGTGCTCTTGGAGATGCTGCTGCCTGGCCCATCCAGGGACTCATCCGCAACTTCCGTCCTGAGATGGAGAAACGCATTCGTAAGTTTGAGGAGGAAGTTTCGTCTGTTTCTGTTGGAGGATGGACCCCGTCGGCTGCTCTCAAGGACGGCCACGTCGTTGGAGCTCACGTTCCCGGCGCTCACTAGGCATAAGCCATGTAATGAATCATTTGCACTTAGACTATGAACTGTAGGCAGACTTAAAAGGCGGGGATAGATATGTGGGAGTTCCTCTAAGTAGGGGCAGAATGCGAATATATTTACAAAGGTGCTGCCGTTACAGAATTTTTGGTAGGCCGGTGTTACGAAGTTGCCGCGATGTCCTCGATTTCGGAAATCTCCTTGGCAGCATCTGCAGTGAGAACTTCGTAGGCAGATTCACCAATGACAATGTTGTCTTCGATGCGGATACCAATGCCCTGGAAATGCTTTGGCCAGGCGTCGGTCTCAGGAACGTACACGCCAGGTTCAATGGTGATAACTTGGTTGGCCACTAGAGGCGACACAGATGAGGCCGTCTTGAGGTCGTGGACATCGATTCCAAGGTTGTGGCCAATGTAATGAGGGTAGAGCTGGCGAAGGTTTGACGGAGTAAGCGTCGAAATACCAGCATTGCGCAGTTCAAGATAGAGGAACTCCTCCGACTTGCGGTGGATGTCAGCAAGTGAGTAGCCCTGTTCCGTGGTACACAGTTCAACGCACTGTTTTTGAGCGTTGAGAACCGCCTGGTAGAGATCACGCTGGGGGTCGGAGAAGCGACCATTGACTGGCCAAGTTCGGGAGATATCCGCGCAATAACCACCATACTTTCCACCGGCGTCGACGAGAACAAGCTCTCCGTCTCGCAGAACATCGTCGTTTCGAGTGTAGTGGATAGTAAGAGCATGGGGGCCGCCAGCAACAACAGCCAGGTAAGCCGGTGCCTCACAGCCACCGACTCGGAAGCTGTAGTCGAGGAAAGCGTGCAGCTCGCTCTCGGTGCCGAACTTCATGGAGTAAGCCTTGTTGTAGGCAACTGCAGAGATTTCCGAGGCTGTTCGCATGGCATCTATCTCGGCCTCGCTCTTGACGAGACGGAACTTCTCAATAAGCGCTTGTGCGCTGTGCACTTTGCTAACGGGAGAATGCTGTAGAGTCGTTGTCAGCGATTCGTTGAAGAAGGGTGGTAAGCGGGGTTGCTGAGTGGTGTCTACGTAAGCGGTAGTCGTCGACGACAGAAGCTTGGACAGCACAGGCTGGATCTGGTCAATGGAGTAGGCCTCATCTGCATTGAAGATCTCAATGGCTCCCTTAGTGCCTGTTCGCTCACCGTCCCATAGCTCGACGGCCGGGTTGGTTCCAGGCACGAAGAAGACGGACTTCATGTTAGAGCTCGACTCTCGGTACAGCAGTACGGCCGAGTTGGCCTCTAGAAATCCTGTGAGGTAATAGAAGTTGGGGTCCGGAATGAACGGATGAAAGACAGATCCCGTAGCAAACTGGGTCGTGTTTCCAGACACAAGAACGGCCGAGCGATCAGGGATCGTTTCGAGAATCCGCTGGCGTCGGGCATAGTATTCAAGAGCAGAGATGCCTGGAGTCAGGTCGCCCTGGGCAATGCGATGCGGGCGAGTCTCATGAATGGGCTGGCCTGCACGGAACGTAGTCTTTGTGTGTGCTGAGCGCGCCATCAGTCGTGGACTAAGCGACAATCGCGCATTCCTTGCTAGTCGAAATGCCATGGTATGATGAAAAGTGTGCACGGCAGAGTCACACACGGCAGCTACTTAATGTGCATAATGTAAATAGCTGTGAATATGTAACTTGTTACTAGCTTACCTCGAGTGAACTAGAAACATGAGATTACAGAGAAAAGATTTCTCAAAATAATAAGCTGAGAAAATTGATGTTCGCTGAATATTAGATAGGTCAATTCTCTACAGGAGTGCTCTCACAGCCAATTCCACAGTCAACCTCCTTTTCCAAGACACAAAACAGTACAGTACAAATCAAAGCGTCATACAAAGCAAAGACATTCATGCTACTTTTCACACAGCCTCTGCTCAATACACCACATTGGAACTCATCCAGTGGTCGTGTCTACTGTGCCCTCATCTCCAGATGAAACCTTCAAGCCCCATCAAGCACCCCGATTAGGATGGATGCAGCCTGCCTCGGTACCGAAATCAGATAGTATGCAGCTAGAAGCACAGACATTTACAGGGGTCAAGTTGACAGTCGTTTCTTCGCTCTTTCGTGTTTAAACCACGGAGACAATCAAACTATGGACATTATCAAACATCTGAACAATAAATTGCCTGCCTCTGATGCTCTTTCTTTATTGCCAGAGCCTAATTCGATTCGTACGTGCCCACAATGGCGTTTTGTCGTGGTCCTGGTGCTCTCTTGACATTCGACTACTTTAGATTGGCATCCCATCAGTCGCCAGTCTCTACAGCAGTTAGCAGCATAAGCAACCCGCATAGGAATTGCATTACGAACGCGGACAGATGGTTGGTCCTCATCCGAACCAATGAGACGCGACAGGATCAGCGTTTACCCACCAAATTCGCGCTTATCTGCCCTGCCCACACGGCACGATGCACCGATGATTTGGATTTGATGCAGTGATGGCTCATCATGCAGCCGCAGTGCCGTGCGGTGGAACCGTTATAATCTCTCTACAGCGCCGTTGCTGTTCTTCTTGACGATTCAAGACCACAAAAAAATGCATTTTGAGGTTGCGTCGAAACAGTGGCACTACCAGGCCATGGACGTGCTAAGCGTCCCGAGTTTCAACTCGACGCCGACGCTGGATCACTTTGTGTGTCGCCGAGGATCAAGCTGGCACCTCATTGCCGACACCGGTTTCTTCTCCTGGTGTTTTCTCGACAATTACGTGTCGCTTTTGCCAGATCTGATCTTCTTCATTCTAGCAATCGCTTCGGCGAGCGTGTTGTACTCCAGGAAACAGTCCTCTACTTGGACCTGGGATTTTATTGGCAAATTGGTAGGTTGTTGAAGACATCGTTCTCTCTTAGCCCCAATACTAACTCTCAGATCTTGCTTCCTTTGCAGTTCGTCATCATCTCCTTTATCTCCGTCTCTCGTTTCGGGGATGCTTCGAGCTTCGAGGACAAGCTGCCGGTATTTGCCTCGTACGCAGTACTGTTTGCTGTGTCGTTCCTCCACTATGCTGAGAACGGCGTGCTGACCATCCCAAGTGGCGTTCTGCTATGGTACTGGCTGCTGACCATCATTTTCTCGGCCATGAAGCTGACATCCGCTATTATCGATGAGTCCAGCTTTCAATTGACTGTTGCGCATGGATTTCTCGTTTCGAACTCGTTTCTCATCTTCCTTTGTAAGTGTCTCAGCCCTCTACGATGCCCCCTTAGCAATATCTAACTTCAAGTGGAATGGGTGATCCCGAAGCTTGGCCGCCGCGGAGAACCCCCGTGTTTCGATAACTCGGATGCTTTTTCACGACTTTTCATCACATGGGTCAATCCGCTGATTCTGAAGGCTTGCTCCTCGACGCTCTCCGAGAAGGACCTCCCCAAGCCCGAGGACGGATTCACCTCGTCTGAGCTCTCCGATAAGCTGTATGCCTACTGGGAGCAGACCAAGCGTCGTGATGCGTACGGATTTGCCTGGTGCCTCACAAAAATGCTGCGCCTAGATCTGTTGATCCTGGTGGTGTCTAGCACTCTGCACGACTTGAGTGGCTACCTTCAACCATTTGTCCTTAAATATCTGATTGCGTTTGTGGCTAGCTACTCAACTGCCACTCCTCAACCTTTCCACAACGGTATCTACATGGCTCTTCTTGTCTTCGCGGTTTCGTTCATGGGATCACTGCTACTCAACATTACGAGAATGTCAATGGTTAAGGTGATGCTGAGTCTGGAGGGATCCATTTATGGTGCCGTGTTCCGCAAGGCTCTTAAATTGTCGCCCAAGGCACGAGAGACGCGAACGGCATCCAAAATCATGAACCTCATGACTGTTGATGTCAACGAAGTTCAATTCACCTTCAACATGCTGACTACTGTCATCACCGCCCCCTTCCAGCTCATTTTCTGCATTTACAGTCTATGGGCCTTTATGGGCTGGAGCTTCCTTGGAGGTATGTCGTTTTTGATCATCATTGTGCCAATCAATGCTGTAATGTCGCAGAGACTTAACAACTACTACCGGGAACTGATGGATGTCAAGGATGAGCGTACCAAGTTCACCAATAGTTTGTTTTCCAACGCAAAGAGCCTCAAGCTGTACGCATGGGAGCGTCCTTTCCTTAAGCGCCTTGCTAAAATTCGTAACGATAAAGAACTTACAATTGCCCGTAAGTTCCGCATTATCGACACATGTTTCGAAGGTATCTGGAGTATGGCTCCATACCTCACTGCTTCCTCTGTATTTGCGTGTTTCCTTCTGTTTGACAAGCGACCCCTTACTGCGGAAATTGTATTTCCCAGTATAATTCTGTTCAACCTGATGACAGAACCGATGACGCTTATTCCATTTGCCATCACCTCACTCATTCAGTCGAAGGTTTCGTTTGATCGATTTGCTGACCTTCTGGACGCTGAAGAATACTCCTCTGAGGGTATTACGAGAGATCCTAACGGATCCGTTGGTCATGGTGAGGCTAGCTTGAACCTTTCGAAGGCTACAGTCCATTGGAATGAAGGTGAGGATGGTGTTGTTGCTCTGGAGAACATTGACTTTACTGCTATCAAGGGCCAGCTGGCTTGTATCATTGGAAAAGTTGGCGCAGGAAAGTCTGCTTTGCTAAAGACTATCTGTGGTGAGCTTTATCTAAAGAGTGGTACTCTGTCTACTACCGGAAATATTGCATATGTTCCGCAGGATCCATGGCTCTTAAACCAAACAGTTAAAGAGAACATTCTATTCCGTAACAGGTTCGATCCTGTTTTCTATCAGAAGACTCTTGAGGCCTGTGATCTTCTTCATGACATCGAATCATTCCCTGATGGTGATGAGACTGAGATTGGTGAGCGTGGAGTTAGTCTCTCGGGAGGACAGAAGGCTCGAGTTTCTCTCGCACGTGCTGTTTATGCTCGTGCCGACATTTACATCTTGGATGACATCTTGTCGGCCGTTGATGAACATGTCGGTCGTCATCTGATTGACAATGTTCTTGGAAAGCATGGTCTTCTCGCATCCAAGACTCTTGTTCTGGCTACGAACAACATTCGAGTCTTGGCTGAGGCTGACCAGATTGTTTTGCTTGAAAACAAGACGATTGTAGAGAGAGGAACACCTTCTGAGGCCATTGCTGCTCAGGCTGCTATCTACCGGTTGATGAAGGAGTTTGGATCTTCGCAGGACGATGACTTTGAAGAGGTCAAGGGTGATATTGTGCACTCACACGAGCGTCGTAACAGCTTCACTAGTTTGCGTCGTGCTAGTATTGACTCAGTCGTTTCGGTTCCCGACGAGGCTACTAAGGAGATCAAGCGTACTTTGAAACCAGGTGAGAGCCAGCAGTTGGGTGGTGTTAAGCGTGAAGTATTCAAAAGATATTTCCGTGCCGGAGGTACCGCCTGGGTTATCACTTCTTTGGTTGCTTTAATTTTAACAAACGCTCTGGGTGCACTTGGTTCTGTCTGGTTGAAGCTGTGGGCTGACCATAACGATGATGGTTCAACGGATGATTCAGTGTTCTACCTAGGTTGGTACGTCGCCATTGGTGCCTTGTTTTCCGTCCTGAACATCATTTCTGCTTACTTGGTTCTGGTTGTATGCGCTATCCGATCTGCAAAGGCTTTCCATGACGATCTGGCACACGCAGTTTTGCGCTCGCCGATGTCATTTTTTGAGACTACACCTTTGGGACAGCTGCTGAACCGATTCACCAAAGATATGAACGATCTTGATGATTCTATGCCGTGGACTTGGTTTTCCATTTGCGGACTGATCGCGAAGCTACTGTTCACAGTCGCCATCATTATCTATGCTACTCCTTACGTCATAGTCGCAGCAATTCCTGTCGGAATTTTGTTCCTATACTACCAGCGACTTTACTTGGGATCGTCTCGCCAGCTGAAGCGATTTTCAAGCTCGGCAAGAAGCCCGATGCTGTCGCATTACGAGGAAAGTCTGCGGGGTATCAATGTTGTGCGTGCATATGACAAGGGTGAACGGTTCACGATTGAGAATGACAACCGGTCATCTCTCATTCTGCGATGTGCCTACAACTCTCAGTCAGTTGATAGATGGTTGTCTCTGCGTCTGCAGTTCCTGTCTTCGATCGTTACATTTTTGGCTGCTATAACGTCGGTGTACATGACAGCTCACGGTAACATCACGAGCGGTATGGTCGGACTTGTCATGGCCAACGCCGTGTCGATTACCAGCTTCATGAGTGGAATTGTGCAACAGACCGTGTTCTTGGAGCATCGAGGTGTGGCTATGGAGCGAATCATGGAGTACTGTGACTTGCCACCGGAGGCTCCCGAGATTATCGAGAACAGCCGACCGCCAGCACACTGGCCCCATGAAGGTGCCGTTAAGATTGAGGGCCTCAGCAATCGATACCGTGACAACCTGGATCTGGTCCTCAAGAACGTGAACCTTGATATCAAGCCATCGGAAAAGATTGGTGTTGTGGGCCGCACAGGAGCAGGCAAGAGTACGCTGACTCTATCGCTGTTCCGTATCATTGAGGCTTCTGCCGGAAGGGTTATCATTGACGGTATCGACACATCTGAGATTGGAGTGTTGGATTTGCGACGTAACCTGTCTATTATTCCCCAGGATGCCCAGATCTTCTCGGGAACCGTTAGAGATAACCTTGATCCTTTTGAGGAGCACGACGACACAGAGCTATGGCGTGTTCTCGAGTTGTGCCATCTGAAAAAGCACGTTGAGGGAATGGACGATGGCCTTGCGTCAAAGTTGACGTCTGGAGGAGACAACCTCAGTAAAGGACAGACGCAGCTTGTGTGTCTTGCGCGTGCTCTGCTTCACACTGCCAACATTCTCGTACTGGACGAAGCTACGGCAAGTGTTGATGTTGAGACTGACAAGATCATCCAGGAGACGATCCGTACTGAGTTCAAGCACAAGACTATCATTACGATTGCGCATCGTCTGAACACAGTTATGGACAGTGACCGGATCGTTGTTCTTGAGAAGGGAGAGGTTGCCGAGTTTGATACTCCTCAGGCTCTGCTAGCTGACACCAACTCGCTTTTCTACAGTCTGTGTGAAAAGGGAGGTTTCATTGCGAGTCAGGGACCGAGCCGTCGTGCTAGTCCGGACCCCAAGTGAGCCTGAAAAACTACAAATACACACATACACATATACTATACATGTATTCTATAAATGGAAGTTTGGTTGCGATACGAAGGGTTTTAACAACTATATAAATAATCTTTTCTATAAATATATCTACTTCGATAAATGGTAGTAATCGCAGGATCGGGTCGGTCCAAGAGTATCGGAGAAGCTTATCCGATAAGTGTAGTTTAAAGCCGACAAGTCTGACAGCGAGCCCTCTGACAACGGCTTTAGTACCAATCGGTCGGTCGGTCGGTCGAGACGGCGGCCGATTGCGGCTGGGAGGTGAGAGGCCCAAGGGGGTGGTAGACGTGCAGCTATCGTACTAGGAGTGCGTCGTACAAGTCATACGAGGGCCTGGGGGACAGCGAGTTGAAGGGACACAAGTCAAGCTGCCCAGACACTATGACGTCGACCGACGTTATATACGCAGATACGAGCACCAGTTACGGGTTCACGTGGCGGTGGAGTAGGCGGGCTTGGATCGTATGGCAGCCGTATCCGGTGTCGGCCTGCAGGGGAAGTGCCGCCCCGCATTTCGAGGGTCTTATGACATGCATGTCGGAAACGGGAAAATGCGGGGGCCGATATAAAAGGGTCGCCAGATCCACTGCAATCTTGACCGCATACGATGAAGGGTGGGTGATAGAGATGATAAGAAAGAAGGAACGAGCTAATACAGAAGGCAAGCATCTGACTCCCGAGGCAGAGGCCGCAGCACGCAAGCAGCTAGCTGCCACGGTCAATCTGTGCATGACATCATCGTCGGTAGACTCGCGCCTCAAGACCCATGTCCACATCAAACGCGACTCTCTTCCGTCGAGTCCGTTCAAGAGAAGTGCCTAGAGAGCACGAGGAACAGGGAGAACCCGCTTTTGCCGAACAGCTTCGGCTACCAGGGCCACGGGAACCCCTGACATGAAACGCCACCGTTGTCGGCCGGCTGCCGAGCACTACTGCGTCGGGCACGGCCCCTACCCTGCCTCCCACCTATATGGAAGGCTGTGTTTCGGCGTTAGGGAGAAAATAGCGGCTTACCAACAGGACGAACCACCAATGTTCACGTACTTCCAGTCGGCCGTCGGAGCTCTGCTGTTCCACGCAGCAACTTCAAACTTCCTCTATTCTAATGGCCGTGTACTCGGCTGCTCCTCTATCATATACAATAGCTTGTTCAATCCCACTACCTTCAATGCACCTCTACTGGCTGGTATGTCGCTCGCTACGTATGGAGTTAAGCTGTTTCTGCCTCAATACTTGCCTGACTATGCTGCTACACAGGCAATTGCGCCTTTTGGCATCTACACGGCCATTGTGGCCGGTCTGTTCACGGGAGTTGGCACCAAATGGGGCTCTGGTTGCACCTCTGGTCATATGTTGTGCGGCCTGGCTAGGTTATCTCCGCGGTCGTTAGTGGCTACCATGACGTTTTCGTCCGTGGCCATGCTCGTGACAAATCTTGTTGGTTCCACACCATTGGACCCCAATGCCTCGACTATTGTACATCCATCTGCCACCGAGGCTCTCTACCTCGGTGCCTTTGCTGCTGGCGCTGTCCTTTTAACTCGTCAGCTCAGATCCCATCTGTCTCCTACCAAGTTGTCGCAGATCACTGTATCGCTTGTTTCAGGAACATTATTCGGTCTGGGCCTACTTATTTCGGGCCTAGCTTCGCCAGCAAAAACCCTTGGCTTCCTGTCCATCTTCACCCCCAAGTTTGATCCCTCGCTGGCAATGGTTATCTTATTTGCCATTATCCCAAACGCAGTAGAGATCTGGCAGACTGGCTACAAATTGCCAGCAGGTGCTGCAGTCTCCTCGTTCAATCTTCCTACAGCCACCCAAATCCCTCCAAAGTTTGTGTGTGGAGCTGCCCTTTTTGGTGTAGGCTGGGGCCTGTCGGGTATCTGCCCCGGTCCTGGTTTCATTGCGGCGCTTCTCAATGGAACTCAGGGACTCCTTTGGATGGCAAGTTTCCTCACTGCCTACCACTTTGCATAATTGGCCAGTGTATTATATATTGAAAGATGCCGGCTCTCGCATCTTGCCTCCATCATTCCTCTCTCCCCTCTTCGTTGTATTTATGCCCAACTATTTGGTCCCCCATGTTTTAATTGTCCAATTTAACCTACTTCGTTGCAGTTCATTTCATCTGAGCATAGCCGAACATGGCACCGAAGAAGATATATGTACAGAGGCGCATCAGGTCTACGCCTGTAAACCGAGATGTCGAAGAGGTCCGTCGAATTCCGGGGCCTGGAGCGTCTCTTCGACGAGGTTGAGATGGAGCTGACCGAAGAAGCAACTCAAAAGGCTCGTGACTCTTTTGTAGATGTCAACCTCGACGGTGCCGAGTTGAACCACTCTGAGAAACGACTTTTGTACACACCAGACGAGGAGCGTTCCGTGGTTGCCAAGTATGATAAACATATCATGCCATTTATCTGCTTTCTCTACTGCTTCTCATGTATGACTAAAACTAGTATGGGAAACGCCAATGGTGCCGGGATGAGCAAGGACCTAGCTATTTCCGACACTGCCTACTCTGACCTGCTTACTGCCTATTACGTTGGCTACATTGTTATGCAATGGTCTATATTACTGTGGAAAGTCTGCTCACCAAGCGTTTACATGCCATGCATTATCCTTTCCTGGGGCATCATCTCCAGTTGCATGTCTGCTATGCATACATGCTGGACCCTTTTGTTGGCTCGGTTCCTCATGGGGTGCCTACAGGCCTGCTTCAACCCTGCCGTTTGTTACTACCTGGGGTTTTTCTATTTCAGACATGAACAAGCACGAAGAAATGCCCTCTACATGGCGTTCTCTCCTTTTTCTGCCGCTCTATCGGGAATTATCTCGTTTATTATAACATCGTATCCTGTGCACACGATGCGATCCTGGCGAATGATCTTCCTTGTCGAGGGTCTTCCTAGTGTACTGGGAGGCCTTATAGCTTTCTATGCCATGGTAGATGGACCACTTTCCGCTCGTTTTCTGAGCCCGACACAGAAAGAAATTGCCAAATGTCGCACAATACAGCAGATGGGAAGTGCTGACCGTGGAGGTAAAGAGATCAACAGGTCCGAACTTGCCTACGCTCTCATAGATCTCAAGACTTGGCTGCCTACACTTATTTCTTTCTCTCACAACGTGGCCGGCAGTTCGCTTCCAGTATTTATGCCGGTTATTATTGAAGGGTTCGGCTACACTGAGCAGAGTGCACAGGCATTCACTTGTCCCCCATACATTGTTTCAATTATTTGCATGCTCATTGCCTGTTACATTTCTGACAAGACGCGGGATAGAGGCATGATTGTTGCAACTGTCAACTTTATTGGATTTATCGGATATGTTTTACTGGCAGTAGTAGAGGATGTCCATGTCCGCTACTTTGCACTGTTTCTCACGTCTATTGGCATATACACTGCACAGAGTGTTAATATGACGTGGGTAGGTGATAATCACGGCTCCGATACCAAGAAAGGCGCTGCCTATATTGTTCTCCATGTCTTCGGTGAAGTGGGTCCTATTGTCGGCATGAGAATCTTCCCTTCACACGAGGGCCCTAGGTACACTACCGGATGTTGGATCTGTGCAGGCTTTCTTCTAGCCTCTGTATTTCTGGCTTTTTGCTTTCGGCTCTACCTGGCGTACCTCAACCACCAGCTTGACCTCAAGCACGGCAAATGTGAAGATTCCATACACATTGCCAACGACAAGAATCCGAAATTTAGATACGTGCTATAACTACAAGCAGAGACACTGCATAGACAAAAAAGATTCTCTAATCCACGATTCATTTATTGGTTGATAGTTTTTTCGTAACACATTTACTAACTTAGAGCTTAGCACCGCCGTTGGTGGGAAGCTCAATTGCAGCGGCCGTGATGGCCTTGGTGCCTCGCTCGACAACAATGCTCTCAAAGATAACACGGTTGCCCTCCTTCCAGGCCTGGACCTTGATGGTCTCACCAGGGAAGACGTGACCGGCAAAACGGACCTTCATGTTCTTGAAGACACCGAACTTGTCAACGAGCAGACGTCCAGAGATTCCGAGTGTGCAGAGACCGTGCAGAATAGGACGAGGGAAGTTACCAATAGCAGCAAAGTCGGGGTCAATATGAAGCGGGTTCAGGTCACCAGACAGGCGGTAAAGGGCAGCCTGGTCGGGACTGGTCTTGAACTCAGTCTCAAAGTCAGGAGCACGCTTGGGGGGAGTGTTGGCGGCAGTAGCAGGGCCTCGGTCAGAACCCTTAGACTTTCCACCAAATCCACCAGATCCACGGATGAAGACAGACATCTCAGTGTAGAAGACGTCCTCACCAGTGTTCTTGTCCTTGGAAGTAGCCGACGAAGTGACAACGGCAGCCTTGCCCTTGTCAACAACCTCGACAAGCTTCGAGGTGACCTCAAGGTCAGCAGGGGCAGGAATGGGCCACTTGCGGATCTCAAGGTACTCCTCACCGTGCAGCAGCATCATGGGGTTGAAGTTGGGCACAAGCTTGTCGTAAGGAACTCCGACGCTGAACGAAGGCATGACACCGAAAGTGGGGACAGGTCCGAAGTCCTCAGCACCCTCAAACGAGTACTTGAGGTCGGTAGCGGCAGCACCGACACCGAGGTTGTACAGGGCAATCTTGCCGTCGTCGTATGAGAAAGTAGCAGTGTCAAGGATTCCGCTGGGTGCCTCAGGCTCCTCGTTCTCCTCAGCCTCAGCAGCCATCTCGAACAGAGCAATGTTACTCTCCTGAGCGCTCTCAGGGTTGGTGGCACGGCCATCCTCAAAGTCGGTGATCTTGGACCACTTAGCAGCGATGCTCTCGACAGAGAGACCGTTGGCGACGTTGAAGGCGTGACCACCAGATCGCTGCCAGCGGGTGCGGGCAACCCAACCGGCACCAGTCTCAAACAGGTGTCCAGTGACGGGAGCCTTGTCTGAAGCAAGTAGCACAACCAGAGGAGCAATGAAGTCGGGCTTGAAGGCAGCCAGCATCTCCTCGGTGAAGACACCCGAGGTCATGGCAGTTCCAGCAGTGGGGGCAATGGTGTTGACAAGAATGTCGTACTTCTTACCCTCAAGAGCCAGAGCACGCGAGAAACCCAGGATTCCGAGCTTGGCAGCGGCGTAGTTGGCCTGGCCGAAGTTTCCGTAGATACCAGAGGTTGAGGCAGTGTTGATGACACGGCCGTACTTCTGCTTAAGGAAGTAGGGCCAGGCAGCCTTGGTAACCGAGAAGGTACCGAACAGGTGAACCTCCTGGATGATGTTCCACTCAGCGTCCGAGATGTTGGCGAACGACTTGTCGCGGATGATTCCGGCGTTGTTAATGACGACGTGGACAGTGCCGTAGGCGTCAATGGCAGTCTTGACAACGGCAGCACCGTCGGCGACAGAGTGCTTGTCAGCAACAGCCTCACCACCGGCAGCCTTGATCTCGTCAACGGTGCCCTGGGCGTTTCCAAGATCGTTGACAACGACCTTGGCTCCAAGCTTAGCGAGGAGCAGAGAGTAAGCGCGACCAATACCAGCAGCACCACCAGTCACAATGACGACCTTGCCCTTGAAGTCAATGGGCTCACCCTGGGGGTTGGTAGGCAGAGAAGGAGCCTGCTCGGCAACGGTCAGCAGATCCTTGGGAGAGTTGGGGAACTCGGATCCAGCGTCAAAGTTCTCAATGTCCTCGAAACGCTTGAGCACGGCCGAGGGAGTGAAGCTGTCGTCGTTGCGGAAGGTGACACCGTTGGCACGCTCCCAACGGACCTTGGTCACGACACCAGCACCAACCTCGTAGATACCCCATGACTCCTCGGTGCTCTCGTGAACGAGGTAGCCGACAACGGGCACGACGTACTCGGGCTTGAGCTTCTCGAGCAGATCCGGAGGCAGAACGGTCTCGGTCATACGCGAGGCAGCTAGAGGAACAATGGTGTTGGCAGTGATGTTGTACTTGGCACCCTCCTTGGCGAGAGTCTCGGTGAAACCAACCAGAGCGAGCTTTGCGGCCGAGTAGTTGGTCTGACCGAAGTTACCGTACAGACCGGCAGCAGATGAAGTGTTGATGACACGACCAAACTTCTGCTTGCGCATGTAGGGCCAAGCGGCACGGGCAACCTTGTAGGAACCGTAGACGTGGACGAGCTGGACAAACTTCCAGTCCTTCTCGGTCATGTTCTTGAACGAAATGTCACGCAGGATTCCGGCGTTGTTGATGACAATGTGCACGGTGCCAAAGGCCTTGACAGCCGTCTCGATGATGCGGTCACCAAACTCGACTGAGTCGTAGTTGGCAACAGCCTTACCGCCAGCAGCGACGATCTCGTCGACAACGACGTCGGCAACACGCTTGCCCGAGTTGCCCTCGGCCTCGCCCTTGAGCGAGCCGCCGAGATCATTGACAACGACCGAGGCTCCACGCGAACCAAAGAACAGAGCATAGGCCTTTCCGAGACCACCGCCAGCACCGGTCACGACCACCACCTTGCCGTCATATCTTAATTCGTTGCTCATTGTGATTAAAGGGGAGGAGGTTAAAAAATGAGATGCAATGTGGGGAACCGGGAACAGGGCGGCCTTATATAGCGGCGAGGTTGTGGGTTTCTGCCGAGGGATGCACGCACAAATGCGGAGAGTGTGCGGCTGAGTCCGGGGTTTTTGCGCGGGGACCGAGGTTCGACGGTGCTACGACGGTAGCCAAACTTCTAGGAATCTGGCAGTTGAACGGTTCCAGTGGTTGTACTTAAGGCCCTTTATTAGTTCAGTGTGCTTGTACGCGTCGTGGTTGGCTTGCTGTCGTGGATCGAACTATGTTGGTTGATGCAGCAATATGCCGAGGTCCAGCCGAGCCGTGCCGACGTTAGTCCCGAACGTGACTTTCACAAGCTAATTCCCGACAGATCATCGGGTCCGAAAGAGCATGGAGAAACGGAGTGACTAAGTTCCGGATAAGCTGGAGGACTGGCTCAGGGCTAGCCAGGAACCAGATTGAGGTTATTCGAGGCCCGACTCAAGCCATCTGGGCCCCTCTGGCTTACACGGAATTACATCCGCGGATACATGCCTTTAATGTGGAGTATGGCGGGGCTCTCGTAAACCCTCTGTCCCGTGATGCAATACGTGAAAGCTTCACTTTTGCATTGATGACACAAAAGGAGTCCAATGCTTCACTCAAACTGTCTAATATAATTTCGCTCTTTATATTGCACTTAGTAGCACCCAGTTTAGTCCAGATAGTCTCACTACTTGCAACCACCTCGTTCCGTGTCTTTTTAGCTGGGCGCGGCCCCACTGTCTTAGCATTACGCCATCGCTTGCCGCCTAAGCGAGTATTCTTCATCTGACTCAACTGGTGACTAGTGCTTCACCACTCGACATCACCTGACAAACGACGAGATGCTGAGGACAATTGGCTCAATTGCGCGATCGCACGCTGGTCAAGGTGTCCGCGTGGCTGCTGGAGCTCGTGCAGTTGCATCCATTTCGCAGGTCGACTCGGTCGACTCGTTCAAGCCGCCATTTGTGCCCCTCGTCGCTGAGACTGGCTTTGTGGGTGCTATTGGTAACACCCCGTTGATCCGTCTCAACAAGCTGAGTGATGCTACAGGTGCCAACATCTATGGAAAGGCCGAATTCATGAACCCAGGAGGCTCGGTCAAGGACCGTGCTGCTCTGTTCGTTGTCAAGGACGCCGAAGAGAAGGGTCTTATCGGACCTGGAGGCACTGTTGTCGAGGGAACCGCTGGAAACACGGGAATTGGCCTCGCACATGTGTGCCGGGCCCGTGGATACAAATGCGTCATCTACATGCCCAACACCCAGTCTCAGGGCAAAATCAACCACCTTCGACTGCTTGGAGCCGAGGTGCACCCCGTGCCAGCTGTGCCATTTGATGATCCGCAGAACTACAACCACCAGGCTCGTCGCCATGCCGAGAGCTTGCCCAATGCTGTGTGGACGAACCAGTTCGATAATGTTGCCAATCGCCAGGCACACATTGAGACAACAGGCCCCGAGATTTGGGCTCAGACGAACGGAAAGATCGATGCCTTCACCTGCTCCACGGGAACGGCCGGTTCTCTTGCTGGAACAACTCGCTACCTCAAGGACATCTCAAACGGCAAAGTCAAGTCGTACCTCGCTGACCCGCCAGGATCGGTGCTGTACAGCTACATCACATCTGGTGGCAAGCTGACTGAGCGTCAGGGTAGCAGTATCACCGAGGGAATTGGCCAGGGCCGTGTCACCGACAACCTTAAGCCCGACATTGAGCTGCTTGACGGCGCTCTGCACATCTCAGACGAGAAGACCATCAACATGGTATACAGCCTCCTGGACGAGGAAGGTCTGTACCTCGGCGCCTCATCGTGTCTCAACGTTGTTGCCGCCTACGAGGTTGCCCAGATGCTGGGACCTGGCTCGACTGTCGTGACGCTCATGTGCGACAATGCCGACCGTTACGCGGATCGTCTGTTTAGCCGCAAGTGGCTGCAGTCCAAGGGCCTTGACATTCTGCCCGAGCATCTTCAAAAGTACATTGTTCTGGAGTAATTGCGAAGAGCTGAGTCGCATAGATCAGTATAGACTGCCCTGAAACATATCTATAAGGTTCTTTGCGCTTAGTAAAATAATAGGATTAGGCATTACTAGAAAGACTAGAAACCCGCCATGCAGTGGTGTCATGAGGTTCCACAGAAGTAAGTAGCTCCGCCGATGGTAGGTCAACTGAGTAGTAGTTCTGCTGGTGGTAATAGCACGCAAAGGTATAAACGTAGAGTGGCTTCTTATCTTGGAAGGTCCAATTTCACTCTACTTGCTCAACTTTGCTCGACTAGGTTTCGTTCGCTTTACTCGACTTACTACAAAAAGTAGTCAGGAGTGCGACGAGATACAGTGGGCTCACCGGCCCGCGGCGAAGGGTCAAATTGCAGAAACTGGTTGTTCATGTTCTCGTCGACCTCCATAATGGCGGCCTGATTTCCACAGCGATAGCAGTAGTTGGGAGCCGAGAAGATGGTGACGGCCGTGTTGTCGTGGGCCCATTGGTAGCCCTCCATGATGAGCTGATGGGCGCGAGATACAAGGGCCAGATTGTTGGTATGGTTGAACTGCTCGGAAATGTCTTGGCCAAAGGTGAAACCAGCACCTCGCGGAGACATGCCCCATCCGCACCGGTCGTCGGGGTCGGACCACAGCAGGTCGCACATGGCGCCTTCGTGCGGCACTTCTTGCACGCGGTCGAGTACGCGCACCTGGTCGAGTGTCTCGATGGCTGGCGACAGGCCGCCATGCAAGCAGAAGATTTGGTTATCGACAAGTGCCGTTAGCGGCAGATAGTCGAACAGGTCGGTGAAGAGCTTCCACACATTGGCGTTGCCGTATTTGCGCAAGCATTCGTCGTAGAAGCCATAGACCTGGGTAATCTGACGTGACTCGTGGTTGCCTCGTAGAATGGTGATGCGAGACGGGTAGCGAATCTTATAAGCGACGAGCAGGCTGACGGTTTCTACCGAGTAGTAACCTCGGTCGACATAGTCGCCCATGAACAGGTAGTTTGTGTCGGGACAAGGTCCTCCTATGCGGAAGAGCTCTTGCAAGTCGTGGAATTGACCGTGGATATCTCCACACACAGTGACGGGTGCACTGACAGGCTGCACATTGGACTCGCGGCACAGCACCTCGCGGGCCATGTCGCACAGATTCTTGACCTGGGCCTCGGTTAGCACCTGGCAGCCCGACAGCACCTCAATCCACTCATCGACCTGGCCAATTCGGTCCGAAGGCAGAGCAACGTGTGGCAATGGCGGTTCACAGGGCCGTGGCATGTCTTCGTCGCCCTGAGAGGCATGACCAAACAGACTGGGACTGTCGAAATGGTGCTGGTTGTCTTCGTCGCCTTGAGACGCAAATAGCGGGTCGTCGGGCTCCATGGCGTCCGGAGCCTCCATCATCACAGGCAAATGCTACAATTCAAGCAATTACTCACAAGAACCGCGGGTTCTCACGGGGTATCACAGCACCAGTCGAGCAATTGCGTTCAGTAAAGCAGGGGCATCTGCTGTTGCTTTCAGATAACATGGTATACTGGACCTTAACCCTGCGTCTGTGCGGCTGTGGGGTGGTAGTACGTCTCCGTGGGGATCTCAGGGGACAGGAGCGATCCGCGGAGGTGGGAAGCTGAGACGAGGTCAATTACAATTCGACAATTACTGACTGGATCATCTCACAGCATATCATTTTGTTGTTATGGTGTATCTCGAGCAGTTATGGCCATTGATGGGTGCTGTTGATGGGGCTTAGCTGTATCCGAATCGAATACGAGCTGCGCCTTTAACCCCGGTACGTCCCCCATGCAACAACCCATTACACGTTAGTGCCTTGTCTACTAGGAGTAACCAATCTAAAGAGCCGTATCACTTGACAACTAACCAATTTACCAATGTTAACCAATTTACCAATTCAGTTATTACCAGAGTAACAGTCATGACCAGAGTAACAGCATTCATTCATATTTGAGGGGTAAGCATACAGACATTACAGTTTGCACTTAGAACTTGGCACGAGACAGCTCGTAGGCAAATCCAAGAGTCAGCTTGGCGTGCTCAAGCATGTGGTCAAAGTCAAGACGGTCAATGGTGTCCTGGGTCGTGTGGATGTAGTGGTCCGACTTGTCAAACTCACTCTCAATGACAAATGCGCTGGGGTAGCCGAACTTGGCGGCGGACGCATGGTCCGAGCAAGCGTAACCACACTGGGTTTCAGCATAATCAATGTCACAGTACTCAGTGACAATGAGCTTGACAAACTCAGTCAGCTCAGGATCGACGTAGTCGGTGATGATTCCCACGCTGTCAGCATTGCCGTCAGCCTTGGAACCGGCAGAGTAGCCCGTCATATCCTGCTGCAGCATGGCCTTCACATCTACGCTGGCCTGGTCATAGGCAGCAAAGATGTCCTGGCTACCAAGAAGACCCAGCTCCTCAGCAGAGTACCACTGGAACTCTAGGGTGTTCTCGGGCTCGAAACCCGACTCGACTAGGACGCGGAACACCTCGAAGATGGTCATCGATCCAGATCCATCGTCATCAGCACCTGGAGCGGGCAGCAGCGACGGCATGAGCAAGTTGATCGAATCCTGGTGAGCACCAACAACGACGACCGACTCGGGTGACTTGCGGCCGCGGATCTGCGCAATCACCGACTTCTGTTGCCATTCATGGTCGACGAGCGAGACGTTGATGTGGGTAGCCGGCGCAATCTCGGCAATCGCCTGCACCTGCTCGTACAACCACATGGAGCTCTCCAGACCCGAAGTACTCTTGGCGTAACGGGTGTAGAACGACGAGAACTTGGTCAGCGTCGACTCAAGGTTGTCCTTGCTGAGCTCGGGAATGAGCTTGCGCACCTGCTCCTCATAGGCAACGGCGGCCGGGAATTGCGACTTGCGCATTGTGTGAACGCGCTCCTGGTAGTAGTCGGCGTGGTCGGTGATGTCAAAGAAGTTGGTTCCCTGGCGCTTGAGAGCCAAGATCTCGGCCTCGGTCATCCACTTCTGGGTCTTCTCATCAAGCTCAATGAGTCTTTGGGCCGGGCTTCCTAGGCGCAGCTGGTCAAAGCTTCCCAGCGCATTCGCTGCGAAATCCGTCAGACCCACCAAACTCAGGGCCGACGCCGTGCTGACAAGAGCAGATGCTGCTACAATACTATACTTCATGGTTGTGCTAATAGGAAGAAGAGATGGCGAATTCCTGTTGTGGATGCTTATATACCCGCCACGGCGTTGAGCGCCCGATTAGGCCATCTACCTGCAGCCATGACGTTGGGAGCTGCAGCTGTGTATAGGAATACTGACGCCGTGGGGGAGTGCCGTGGGAATGCTGCTGTGCAACTCGTGTGCGCGCGTCAAAGGCGTCGGAGCCCGAAATAGGGGCTGCTAGTGAGTAACATTTAGAGAGACGGTTGCTCATTTCTTGTGCTTGAGTCATAGGATTGTGGAGATCCACTAGGTTGAGGTACCAAATGCCGTTGATCATACGAATCGTTAGCATACGAGCCTTACGGGAGTAATAAAACGACGGGAGCCAGGTACCGAGTTAATTGACTCAAATATATGACTCAGCGACAATAAGGACTTGTATCGTAACGCTGATGTACGGCATCTAGTTGCCTCTTCAGGCTTCGTCGTTGCCCGGCACGGCATACTCGATTAACCGCCTACTGTCCAAGCGCATGTCGCGTCCCTAACTTCGCGATCATTAAGTAGATCACTTTCGCTATATAAGTTTCCTATTAGCGGTCTCTAAGCTGCCTCGGCGGTATCTAAACGTTTTTGTTTTACACAAAGTGATCCGACCCACATCTTCCATTCAACCATGACACACTTGGAGCTGACTCTTATTCTCGCGGCAGCTGTCCCATCTATGGCCATAGGTCGCAATGGCTCGCTCCCCTGGCGCCTTTCTCGCGAGATGAAGTACTTCCGCCAAGTAACTACAGGAGGTGTTGTCATCATGGGCCATAAGACCTGGAAATCGATCCCTCCAAATTTCCGCCCACTGCCAGACCGCCTCAATGTCGTCCTCAGCAGAGATCCAGCAAGTGTCGATGCGCCGGCATCAGTTGTCGTTGCCCCGTCACTCCACGAGGCTCTCGCCAAACTGGACGCGTCCCGGCGTATTTTTATCATTGGCGGCGCAGAGCTCTACAAATCAGCTTTGGCTCTGCCAGAAACCAAGCATATACTTCTTACTGAGATCGCTACAAGCCTACCTGATTGTGATACTTTCTTCGAGTTCCCTTGGTACTCAGATTCCGCACCTGCCAACGCCCCATGGCTGCGCCAGACTCATAGCGACCTCGTTGACTTCGTAGGTCTTCCCGCAGAGGACGTGCCTGCTGAACCTATCAGCGAATCCGGTCTTTCATACTCGTTTACTCTATGGAGAAGATCATAATCATCGCACAGACAAAGGTTCTACAAAATCATTGCATTAAACATGATACTCATTACAAAACAAAACATTCGCAAACACCCGATCTTCATCCTTATCTTTAACCTCATTCATCATATGCTCATATTATCTTGAGCAACAGGCATCAACTGTGCCTGCATTGATGCTCAAGAAATGTATGCCTTGTTCATAATAGCAATCTCGCGACAAAAGACATGCCAATCTACTTCTCGCAGCCAGCCTTCACCATTCCGTCTGTTCATCTCTTCCCACTTGACCAGTTCGTACATAAACCGCAAGTTGGGCTGGATAATCACATTAAGTCGTCGTACACGGACAAACAGGTATGCTCGAGGTAAGCCAACACCCAGTCGCTTCATGACTTCGGCAATACACACCGTTGCAGACCGCGACACTCCAACTCGACAATGCACCAGCGTTGGTTCGTCTCGTTGAAAGCCCTCATCAAGAAACTCAAGACAGCGGGCAAGTAGCGATGTTAGCTCATCGACTCCATCATCCTGAATGTTGTCCATATACATGACTTGCTCAATGCCTTCATAGGGCTTGTTGAAGACATGACCTAACGAGCCTGGTCTCGTTATTTCGCTTTCATTGTCGTCGTACTTGACCCATGTTAAAATCTCACCCACTGATAGCACACGCTTAATGCCAAGCTTTGCCAACATCCCTGGGTTTTCAGCATGCTGAAGAGACCCTAGATACATATGAGGCAGAATCTTTGACGGGAAGCTTCCATCTAGTTTTGAAAACCACGATGGAAGGTTCTGAGGGCTGATGCTGACCTGCGGACGGGAGTCACTGTAAACAGTCGGCTCAAAGGCATTAAACTTGGAGCCCTCGATGGCTGGAGAGTATTCAAGCAGTAGTTCTTCCATGGCAATAATAACAAGCATATCCATGCCAAAACAGAAAAACGGACGGTTGTACTTGACATGCAGATCGACCCAGGCCTCCGATGTGCGGACACCCGTCGAGTAGATGATATAAGCCAATGCCAATAGCGATGTCTCTGTGTAGCCATCATTGCAGTACATGAGAACACCGGCTGGCGAACCCATGTATGACACCTTTGTACGTAAATACAGTAACTTGCACAGGCTGACTACAGCGTGGAAAGCTTCGTGGTTGCACTGTGATAATGACAAACAGCCCGACGACGGGAACTGAATTGAAAGAGGTGTGAGCTCCTTGGTAGGTTTCTCACCTTTCTCCATGGCTTCGAGAATTTGCGAAGCCTCATTAATGTACTGATCCAAAACCGGTAGTGGAGGAAGCTGAGGACCTTCAAAACACTCAATAAATGTAGCCCAGTTGCGGGAGCGGAACGTCTCATCAACAGGCTCACCTGTTGCAGCAGCATGCTGGTGCATGTCGACATAAGCCTCGAAGTCGACCTGGTTTCCGAGCCACACAGCACCTTCCGTCGAGTCCACGTCGCAGGCAATGCGCGACGCGCTACTTGTCATGGACATTTCGACGCGCTCATGGAACAAGAAGTTTGAGTCCCAGTTCTTGAGACGCACGTCGTCCTCATTTATAATACGGTCCTGTGGAGGGATGGAAACAACGTGTGGAGCCACCTGCAGGAACTCGGCAATTGACCCCGAACATAGGTACGTATGGTAGGTGTCAATCTGTGGGTTTTCGTCACGGAAAGCTTCTTGTGCCTTCGCAAGCAGCGTTGCTAGCTTTCGTGCCTCCGGCATATCCTGCGATGTCGAGCAGTAGACGCAGATGTCGGAGATTGTCGCCCATTTAGCAATCTGGATCTGGAAATTCCGTAGTGAGATGCCCTCTGATGGATCAAGCAGCAGGAACTTGGGCAAAAATGGGTTATCATCGCCAGAGGAATCTTCATCGTCGTCGACATCCATACTAGGTGGTGCCGAGAACGTGAACTCGCCAAGCCAATCCTCATCGACGCGGTACTTACGGGAGAGCACTTCTTCAGGGCGCACTGTTCCTACGAGAGTTCCATGCAAATTAGCGTCGTCGCCAACCTTGACGATGACGAGTCCCCGCACGCCTGAGGGTGGGTGGAACGAGGTATCATTGGCGAGGACGTCCTCATTGATCTGCGACAGATCAAAATAGACACCGGACCGGTCGCGAAACCGCTTGTGTGGGTCGAGAAAGGCTCGCTGGTGCAGGTTCTTAGGGTGAAGACCATGCATCCAGGGAAACACGCGATCGACATCGGGCAGAGAATGCGAATAATGGTGGTCTATGGCACTTGTTAGGGTGCGCGGAGAGATGAGAGGTATAGCAGGCACATCAATGGCCAGGGTATCGAAGAGTTCGCTGTCGAGTAATGGCGATGGAGAGGCAGAGGTTCCACGCGCCGAATCAACTACAGGTGGGGTTGCAGCGAGCGGAGATTCTGGTGGAGTGGACGGCACTGGACGGCGGGCTGAAACAGGGACTACGACGGGCTCTAGCTTTGTGTGGATGCTAGGCAGGACAGAGGCCGAGGCGCGTTGCGAGTTCGGCGGTGTGAGAATAGATGCAGTAGGCGACGTCGAGTCGAGGTCCATGGACGAGGAAGTGGGCTGATGCGAGTCGGCGGTGGAAGCAGCAGCGGCCGCGGCAGCAGCAGCAGCGGTCGTATCTGGCTTGAAGTGCACGGAACCGGCGACGCGTTTGCGAGAGCGTGGGATGTTGACGGGCTGAGGTAGCTTGAACATGATACCAGCAGCAGGCGGCGCTGTATCAAGGGCTGCAGCCGGAGTCGCCATCAGCGACGGATCGCCAGGGCTGCTCATGGGGCTGCTACGTTGGAAGGCGAAGAATCGGTCAAGAATAAGGGGGTCGAATCAGCGGCAGGGCGCAAACTAATCCTCAGGGGCCACTCGCGAAGTGGAAATGGCACGAGAGGAGCAAGCTACAAGCGGCAGCAAGTCGACAAGAAGCGAACTGCTGCGCAGAGGACGACAACGGGGGGCCGACAAGACACACACCAGGATACGGAAACAGGCCGAGAATGTGTACCGACGAAAGAACTACAAAGAACCAGTCGAAACACAAGAAATCTGTACGGTAAGAGGGAGTAGCAGAAAGTGCCCACGGAGGGTGCGGTTGAGCCGTAAGTTTCAAAAGAGGGGGGACCGAACCTTAAGTTTTTGGCGGGCGGGTGGGGTGAGGCCACAGGATTGCGGGCCAAGGGCAGCGACGGCGGGTGGGACCTTGCAGAGGGCCAGAGACGCTTACAATCAGACCAAGTCTTGTGACAAGTACAAAGTAAAAGACGGAGTAGAAAAGTCTAGTCAGAAGACGCCTGACCACAAACTGGCTAGCGGTCCCCTACCCACGGCGAGGAGGGGGTTATCATTTAACCTTGACAAGCGCTGCAGATAGCGGGTTCCATGCCCAATCGGTACAGGGCGCCCTAGCCCAGATGCTTGTGCCGCTTATCTCGCGAGCAAAAAGCAACGCAGGATTGGGTGGGTAAGTGGGGGTATCAATGGCGCTAGAAGGAAGCAGCAAAGCAGTGGTAATCTGTCTACAGACTGGTGTTTTGAATAATGCTGACAATTTTAATACGTTGTGGTGCTGGTGGGGAGGAGTCCTGAGCAGTGATGGTCTGTGGTTATGGGTGTTTGTGCATGGAGCTCCCATTATCCACGGCTATACTACCGTGATAAGGCTGCGGGGATCGACGACGAAGAGGCGGGGAACCTCAGAGACTCGCCAATCAGCGCCCGATTTTGTGCTGCCTCGAGTTGTCACATGGACTTGTCACTAGTACAAACTGCACCTGCCCTGACAGCAGCCGCTGCAGTGGATTTCGCTGCGCTGCGTGCCACTAAACCGGTCCGGTGCAGCAAAACTGTAAAGCTGCCCCACGCAGGGCGTGCTCTCGACACTCTGCAGGTACAGTTCCTGGGCCGAGGTTGGTATCTGGCCGCTTTCCCCGGAAAGGGGCAGTGTTAGTCTTTCAATGCTTTCAGCTTCATGTAGAACACATTTTACTGACCTTACACCTCCACCTGTCTTCGTCGGAGATGATGCCGTGACGGCTTTTGCGGGGTGCATATAATCGCCGATCGCGTACGAGGGTATGCGCCTGGCGGATCGTGGCACCGCCGGAAAGTACGCTGGTCACGATGGAACAAGACAATTACAAGGAACTTCCCGGACTCTTCGGCTACGAGCGGGCCATGTTTCATATTAGCCTCAAACTACTGGCTGCTTGCCGTTACAGGGTGCTTAAAGTTGAATAAGTAGGGAAGCTTAAAGTTGTACTGCTCGACGCTATAAAGTTGGAGACCGAGTTTATCTAGGTTTAAGTAGTGATTATCATGACAAGTCTAATGAAGTAGGTGAAGTTGAAACAGATGTAGATACAGAGGTCGGTCACATTATAAGAGCAAACGCATTTGTAGTTAGGTTTGCTCTCCTGCAGTGCGCTCTTCTAATGAACGCTCAGAATTGGCATCCGATACTTTTGTTCTTTCTTACCGACCCCCGATCTACTGATTGTTTTAAATTTAATCCGAGATGGCCGCTATAGCGGCATTTATACCCGTTAATAATAACGAAATTACATACCAACCGCAGCTTGATCTGCTATTACGCTTTCTATGTGACCCCAGTACTGTACAACCTACTAACATACAGCTAGCGACTGTATCAGCATCTGTATCTTCTATACTCTACCTTAGCACATTATCCAGGTGCTACAATCTTCTAAGCTTTCTTCTGCCTCATTCACAGACAACCTCCATATTATGCAATCGATTACTATGGCACTCTCCTTCGCCGGTACCCAGGCAGGTCCAAGACCTCATAAATAACAGGCTACTCTCTGCCCATGGCTTGGGCCCACACGGATCCCGACACCTTGGACACACGGTCGAGAACGCTGCCGACGGAATCGAGTGCTGGTCGCACATCGAGAATAAACGTCGGCATGCCTTCCTCGTTATCGGGTCCTGCATAGTAGTCGATGACATACCGCACCTGCTCCCACTCGTCTTTGCCCTGAGCAGCTCTCAGCACCGTCCAGTCGTGACGATCAAACGGCGGCTGGGTGCCGTACTTGGCCGGGAAAATGCGGCCCAGCACCTGTAGCAGCTGGGCGCGCGGCGACATGTCGTCGGGACGGCCCGTGAACTTGAGCAGTCGTGGGCGTACCTTTGTCTGCTCCGTGTGAGGCTCTTCCCACCGCAAGATCTCTTGCCATGCACCCTCATTAAGGAAGTTGTGCACGTCAACCATGGACTCAACGGCGTCCTCGGGCACAGCTCCTCCCTTGCGTAGCATGGCGTTGAGCATCTGCTGTGGGGACGGGTACTCCCACACTCCCTCCCCGTCGTCAGCGCCCTTGGGAATCGTCGACATAGTGCGCTCCGTCGGAAGCGCCACCTGCTGACCAGGTGCACGCTGCGACGACAGATCGGGCATGTTGTTGAGAGGGTTGAGCTCGCCATTGTTGGATCGCGACCACCAGCTGCTGCGCTTTTCGTGGTCCACGGGGCACTTGAGCGCGGGTTCTTCTGCAGTTGAACTGCTCGTCAAAGACTCAGTGACTCGGTTCGTGTCTTGCTTGGATCCCCATGAGAACCAGCTCGTCGAGTTCGCAGCCTCGACGGGCTTGCTGCCTTTGAACTTGGTGTGGTCGACAGGGCACTTGGCCTCGTCGCCCCGCGGAGCAGCAGCACGCGCCAACGCCTTGTGGTCGACAGGGCATTTGGCCGGCTCAGGCTTGCTATGGTTCACAGGACATTTGGCCGCAGGTGGGGCCTGTTTCGCAGTTTCGTCAGCCCAGAACCAACCCATCGTTTGTTAGATGATTGAGGACAAAATAATTTGTGCAGGGCTGACAAGGACAGCCGCGGGATGTTCCGGCTGCTTACGTCGGGAGGCCGGAAGTACTACACGGCCAACAATACACGGCAACAAAAGTGTGTAATACACAAAAAAAAGCACCGTAAAATAAGAGCTTTAAGCTCTACGGTACGCCGTCAACAGAACAGTTTAGATTTACTTATAGAGGAAGTTCGGCTGTAGAGAGCACAGGGTCCTTGGTCGATACTACCTGCGCTCGTTCAATTACACAGTACCACAACACAGCAATAAGCCGATAGCGCGCCAACCAACGCCCATATGGAGTCAATCAATTGATTAAATGGCTTGTTAATATGCTACAATAGTATAGATAGTAATTACAAGAGCTTGCACTTCTTGGCTTCATACCTCCCATACCAACTTACCCGGCCCATACTGGGGTTATGCAAGTTTGTGCCAGCCATGATATCTACAGTACCACATACTTCACAAGCTCAAAGCATCAGCGCTTCTTATGTCGCTGCAACTCACAAACGGGTTCAAGAACGCCACTCTGGTGGACGCTCTACAGGATCTGGTGGTGCGGTTCGTCATCAACTGCCCACCAGAAGACCTTGCGTCCACAGAGCGGGTTTTCTTCCAGCTTGAAGAGGCCCAATGGTTTTACGATGATTTTGTACGCGTTGACAACCCGTCGCTACCGGGTCTCAAAATGACTTCTTTCATTGAACGCATCTTTGCTCTGTGTCCCATTCTTAATCTCTATTCAAAGGACTCACTAGGAGATCTTGAGAAGTTCCGCAGCTACAAACAGGTTATCCCCGTGAGGGGTGCCATCATTCTCAACAAGAAGATGACCAAAGTGTTGATGGTCAAGAGCTGGGGTGGTGGCGCCTGGGGATTTCCCAAGGGCAAAATCAACAAGGACGAGCGAGACGACTTGTGTGCCATTCGTGAAGTCTTTGAAGAGATTGGTTTTGACATCTCCCCCTACCTTGTACCCGAAGACTACGCCGAGATAAAGTCCAAGGAGAAAAATATCCGTCTTTACATTGTCCGTGGAGTCCCAGGAAGCACTGTGTTTTGCCCGCAGACTCGCAAGGAGATCAGTGTATGTTGAATTGTCGTGCACTGTCAACTCAACCATAGTTTCTAACCCAGAAAATCGAATGGCACGATGTTCGCACGCTGCCGGGATACAACCGATCGAATCCTCAGGGCGACGGCACCCACTATTACATGGTGTCTCGATTCGTACCTAAAATCGCAAAGTACATTCGCGAGGCCAAGGGTCTTGCTTCGTCCTTGTCGACAACCGAATCTGCAGCTCTTAAGAACCTTCTTGGTGTGGATGCCACCGCCGTATCGGCGCCACAGCAGGCTGACGGTCTTGTTGAAGACAACGATGCTGCTGCCGAGAATCTACTGAAACTACTGAAGAATGGTCCGCAGCAGGAAGAGTCATCCGACCGCAAGGTTCTGCTCGACCTCATTAATAAGGGCTCAGAAACTAACAATGAGGTATCGCCCGAGCAGCATCAACTGGAGAGTGCTCGGGAGATTCTGAGCTTGCTGCGCAACGAAATGGTCCAGTCTACTGCACCAGCACCAGGTCTCATGCCTGCTTATCCATCGCCGTACCCCATGTTCCCTGGACCTCCACAAGGCTACCCACCGGGAGCGTACCCCATGCCTATGCCTTATGCGCCATACCCGCCTCCCAATGCATACGAGCCTGCGCCTAATCTTCCGCCAATGCCGCAGGTGCTTCCCCAAATGGCTCCTCCTACGGGCTTGTCTTCGACTCAGCAGGTTCCAAGTCAGCCTGAATGGGTTAGTCGTGAACCACCGGCACCTCCAGCTGTGCCCCCTAGTGCGCTCTTATCACTGCTTAAATCGCGCCGCAGTGGAGCGCACCGTGACGAGACGGGATCTCCTCGTTCCCCGCCGCCGCCGCCAACGAGTCACACCAGCAGTCACGCTCGTGTTCCTAGCAGCGCCAATTCTCTGCTGTCGCTTCTTGGACCGGAGTCTAAAAAGCCTGTTTCTCCTGTACAACCTGAAGCCAAGCCAAGCCAATCCCTAATGGACCTTCTCAAGCCTCAGCCTTCCCCATCTCCCGCACAGAGTGGAGACTCTCTTATGGGCTTGCTTAATCCTCCGCGTGTCCAGAATTCTGGCGATAATTCTCCTATGGAATTTTTGAAACCGCGACAGACGACTCCTACTCCGGCCCCACGAGCTGCTGCTTCGCCAGCGCCCGGGGGAGAGTCTCTGTTGAACCTGCTGCGACCTCAGTCAGTCGTAACTGACTCGCAGGAACGCTCACAAACGTCGAGCCCCGCTCCAGGAGAATCACTGATGGGGCTCCTCAAACCACAGGCACCAGCACCTCCAGCACCTGTGCAAAATCAATCCCAACCAGCCCGTGCTGATAGTGAATCGTTAATGGGTCTCCTCAAACCCCAGACGCTGCAGCCAGCCGGCGGCGAATCATTAATGGGCCTACTTAAACCTGACCGGGAAGCTGTATCGCAACGAACTGTCACACCATCGCCTGCACCTGCAACCGGTGACTCGCTACTAGGACTTCTGAAGTCAAGCCCGAAGCCTAATGGAAACAATGCAGGAGGCAATGTTGCCGCGAACGATTCACTTTTGGGACTTTTGAAACCCGAGAAAACACCTACAGCATCTCCAAGTGACTCGCTGATGGATCTTTTGAAGCCTCAACAGCCAGCGGCAGGTTCTGGCGAGTCTCTCTTAGGTCTACTGAAGTCTGAGCCGGCATCATCTCCTGTGCCTCCTGCAGTGACGGCTGGTACGGGCAATGCATTGATGGATTTGTTGAAATCAAACACAGCATCTACTACTGGAACTAATGATTACTTTTTGACGCCAAAATCTGGAGAAGTTGAGAAAATGGCTAGCCCTGGAGCTGGTGACTCTCTAATGGGTCTTCTCAAACCGGAATTGAGCAATGGCATCGGTAAATCTCCGAGTCCCGGCACCGAAGAGTCTCTAATGAGTCTTCTTAAGCCCGAAACTAAAGAGGCACCGACGCTTGTCGGCAAAACCGAGGGTAGCGGGCAATCACTACTGCATCTATTGAAGAGTGACGATAAGTCTGTCGGAAGCCCGAGCGTCGAGTCGATTGGATCGCATATCGGCGGTAGTGGTAGTGGCAGCGCTAGCTCAGTTGGTGCAAGTCGCCAGCCTAGCGGATCCCTTCTCGGTCTGTTGCATGGTGTCGGAGAGATCGAGGCAGTGGAAAGGCCGTTGCCGGTGAACAGAGCTAGTGGAGGACATGCGCTCCTCGATCTGCTGGGATCGGGCGATGGACGCGAGTCGCGATCGCGACCGGCATCGGGGGTGATTGCTACTGGAGGTGACGACGGGCCATCCAACCGTCGAGGATCGCTTCTGGGATTGTTGGGTGCTACTAGCGGCACGGCCGAAGTGGGCAATGCTATCGGCGAATTATCGTCTAGGGCCCCCGGAGTCGGAAGCGCCAGCTTTGGTGCAGTGGGGGGAGCCCGGCGTAAACAAGGGTCCGCATCGGGCCAGCGAATGCTGAACCTGTTGCAGGGAGATGAGTTTACTGGAGTTGTGGGACCGCGAGAGCCAGGCAGCGGCAGTGACAATGGCAGTAGCAGCGGCAGCAGCAGCAGCGGCAAAGACAGTCTGTCCACAGTGCCGCCGGCAGATGTTAAAGGCCCGCAGACGCACGAATTCGTGCAGTTTCTCACCAAGTTTGCTAGTGGGAAGGTGTAGGGTGCTAGTGATGGACAGCATGGTGCAGGGGAACTGCAGAGCAGCTGCTATCCGAGGAGATGATCATCGTGAACGTGGGAAGTGGAGGGTCATGATAACTGTGTACAGTAGCGCTCTAGTGATGAGCAGCCGTTGAAGCCACTTGGCGGCGGCTAAAATAAAAACGGTCAATTGAATTGACTTTATGAAATGAAGCTGCGGTCAACTCTAATAGTCAAAGTGGCAGCGTGGAGTCTAGGAATAGAGTTGTACAGACTGGTTAGAGTAGCGCACACGAGGTACGAGGCCCAGTTTGGAACTAGGCCCAGGATTAAGCATAGGGGAAGGGCCCAGGGGCGGGTCAGGGGTGGGCCTCGGCCACGCAGTCATGGATCGAGGCCGTCTAAAGGCTCACGGCGGTGCCAATCTGGCATGACAGGTAACAGCGGCTGGACAAGCAGACTATCGGCATGGTGGGACCTGATTGACGGCGGGATGATAGACGGGGAGGGGAACAACGATTTGACGAGGCCAATTGCCCGATTAGGCGGGCGTCGGCAATCGCCCAAGGGGGATAAATTGGCAGGGCAGGGAACGGGGTTAGAGAGGAGGTGCGGCAGGGTAGTGGAGGTAGTGGGGGGAAAGGAAGCCATAGGAAGGAGGAGAGGAATAGTGACCGATATGACGACTTACCAAGAGGAGAAGGAGAAAAGTGTAGGAGAAGAATGTAGAAGAAGAGAAGAAGAAGAGGAGGAGGAGGAGGAGGAGGAGGAGGAGGAAGGCGAAGATGATAATCATAGTGATGAGAAGTACCGGAAAGCACAAAGGTGGAGGTTAAGCAACCGGCCCAAGGCTACTACATGCGTATTGGCGGGGCAGGAATCCACGCAGCAGTAGACCTCTAGGTACTAGGCTGCAGTGGGTAGTGGCCAGGGCAGACGGCAGGGCAGACAGCAGCATGAGTTAGTCTCAGGGTAGCGTGCAAGTCTTGGCTAATAGCCCCACAATGCACTCCGTACGAGGTACGAGTGGGGGGGGGGGGGGGGTGGGGTCCGAGGCGGCCCCCCCGGTTTGTGGAAGGATTCCCTAGCAAGAAAAAGTTGTAGACCTAGGGGGG